>JSYV01000104.1:0-65903 GCA_000787455.1 Evansstolkia leycettana | reverse complement strand
GGGGGGGGGGGGGGGGGGGGGGAAGGGAGAACAGAATAATATCCTGCATGCGCTAGACCGGGGAAAAGCTCGTCCCTGATTTTGCCTGTTGATGTTCCAGGTCACCGCCATCCAATGCAATACAGATCGATTGATCGAAAATTGAATCATCATCCTCGGTGCTTTATCATGTCTATCGTGACCTTATGACCGTCCGTATCTGGTCTTTCCGAATGAGAACGGAACGTAGCGGTACTTGATCATATGCTGGATCTGTCGTCGCACTAAAAAGAAACGGAGCAGTCAGTCTTACCCCCATTGTCACAAGAAAAAGAGACAGAGAGAGAGATCCGAGGTAAAAACCTACTCGTCAAAACAAACAAAATAATCCAATACATCACCAAAATCGGCCAGAAAACCGGGATATCAAACACGGAGAACCAGCTGCAGACGAAGGCGATCGCGATCGCCCGCGTAGCGGCATGCCAGAACTTGAACTCAGGCAAGCGGCGGATGAAGGGACGGAACTCGTCGTCCTGCTTTGTAGGGAGAGAGGGGGCGGAAGAAGCGTCGCCGTCCTCGAGACCTTCGTCCTGGGTGAGGGAGGGGTCGAATTTAGGCGTGAGGAAGGCGAGAAAGAGGTTTAGCAGGTAGATGCCGAGGGTGTATGCCACTATGTCCCCCATCCCCCGAAGGAATTGCATGTTAGCGATGTGGTACACGTAGACAACAGCGAGCGGGTTATCCTTATCCAGCATGTGCTTGGAGCGATCTATAGCATACCGATGTACCATCCTTGCGCGAAGACGATTCTCAAGAAAAACACAATGAGAAGGACTCCGGTGCCGATCCAGCGGTAGGCTGTGTAGGGGGTTGAGGCATCGAGGTAGGCTTGGTATTGCTGTCAACGTAAAAAAGGTGTTAAGTTAACGTTAAGATTTCTTTGTAGAACTGATCCAAGCATGAAACATGCTGATTTCCTTTGTCCTTCCATGTCCGGATGAGAAGGGAGCGAACTCACTCTTGCAAGCTTTGAAGTTTGTGCTGTCACGGCTGTGAATGGAGTCTGATCTGGCTCGGGGACATCCATTATGAGAGTTGGATTTGGAATTGGCAGACACGATCAATTCTTCGCAAACAACCAACTAGAACTCTCTTTCCCTTTGGTTATTTGAATAGGAAGATTCTGCCAGTTCAGAGGTTTGGGCAGAGAGGTAAACTGTGATAAGGCAGAGTCTCAAGAAAGCAGAGCAAAGTGTCCACTGTCTGGAATTGGATGCCACAAACTGCAAACAGCTGCACCAGCCACAGTTGTCCAGGTTTAGGTGAGAGCCTGAGCACGTGAATGCATGTCACTCTACCTAGGTGGTCTGTGCATGAGCAATTCAGTATAGGTACAGTAATTTTGTAACTATTTCATTCCCCTTACTATTAACTAACACTTTCTTGCCCTGCTATAATAGCTCCATAATATAATTAATTATCTTTATATAATTAAACCATATCACAGTGAATAACTGTGGTCATTGCAGTGCTATTTTTGCAGTCCTGCTGCACTGACCTGACAGCCACGCTTAACTCTGCTCATAGTGATGTGCTATTTCCAGACCCATCTTCTCAGTGAACCCCAAACTATGGGCTCCTTACGTTCACCTACACCATCTACAGCACCTCCAGCTTCACTAAATGCACATCCTTCTAGTTAAATGTCGCGACTGTATGTCCTCATTAGGTATGGCCAGGCAACTGCTCAGTCCTTGTTCTCTGCCGCAATTTCATAAGTCAGGCCTGCTCCTCTACATCCCTCCATTAGTAATGGACTTAAATACCCCTGGCGTGCCATCTCTCTTCTGGATCAGCAGGAACTGTTAGGAGACAGAGTGAGAAGGATGGAGTGATGAGAAAGGCAGCAACACTTAAACTAAACTGCTTCTACCACAAAGATCTAGTCTGCTTTCCCTGTCATTCCCCTTGGTGCACTTTTCATTCTGCATCCCAATCCCATTCTTCTTTCCTAGCATCTGAATAGACCTATACAATATACAACTCTGAGCCTTAATATCCCTCACCCCTTATCCGCCTCTTCCTGAGACCATATCCAAAACTCCCTCCTTGTGTTGCCTTTTCCCTCGCCCCAAGGGTCTATGAGCAGGGCTTTTGGGCCCTGAAAACCGTGATTTCCCTCTGGCAGACTTTACTACAAGTAGCTCAACACCTAATGCCTTATTGCCTCCGCTCAGTCATCCTGTTTGTGAAAGCATGCAACCGGCTGATTCAGTACATCTGTACTCATCCTGCCACGGTACAGGACGCCGTGTATTTAGTCAACTGATGCCAGCAGGCAATCAGAACAAGGTCAAACCCTCAGGATCAAGGAACCCATTTGGCAGATCTGCCACCACAACATATGTCTAGTCTGACAGGGCCTGCAATTGATGGTGGTCTAAGGGATGTTGGTGGAAATTCCTCCTCACCATTGTCGTTATCTAAACCAGACTCAGCCAGAACTACAGCAACAACAGCAAAGACCTCCAGGCTTGGGTATAGACTCTTTGGGATCATGTGATATCGCCTGAGGTAAAGAGCCTTCTGCTCCTCAACACCACCTCGGAAAACAAGTGCAAGCCACTACGAAGAATAAATAACAACAGAATGGAATTCAAAGACAGCACATAAGAAAAGAGACTAACAATCTAGACATATCATCATTTGTGCAAGAAACCCATCTCCTTCCACGCATGAATGTACTTCCTTGCGACATCCGCACTCACTGGTCCGACGGCCGCCAGAGTCGGGGAATGCTCGCGACTCTTGGTTGTGTCCAAGAGAAGGCCACCGCAAGACATGCGGATGAAGTTGTCATCCAGGAAATCGATCAGCTTGGCCGCTGGGTTGTCCCATTCCACTGCGCCGGGGAAGGCTCGCACGCGTTTGACCCACTCTTTAAAGGGGATCACGTTGGCGAGGGGGATGTTGAGCGCGTCCGCCAGCACGGGGATCATCTCCCGCCACGGCTGCCGGACCGGATTGTCGATGTGGTAGATAGGGTACGGAGTTTGATCGGAGATGAGCAGGTCGCTCAATGTACCCGCGACATCATTGACTGGCGTCCAGCAGAGATCGCCGTCGAAATCCGGCAGCACCTTCAACGTCTGCGATGACTTGATCAAGAATGACAGGTGCTCCATTGGGTTCCAGTACCCACTGGTCTTCGATCCGGCAATCTGTCCCAGGCGCACCGCCATGGTGCGGAACTGGTGTGGATACTTGAGCAGAGTCTCATCGAGCATCCTCTCGCAGATGAATTTGGCGTCACCGTAGCCATTGGGCAGAACCGACTCGATGGTCATTCTCTCCTCCGGAACCATCACGTTGCCACTCCAGAGGGGATAGTGTCCAACAACCGCAATGGACGAGATGAACTGGAAGCTGACTTTGGATCCTTCCACCCGCCGAGACGAGATATCTCGGGCAAAGTCGATGAGATTCCGCATGACTTGGAATTGCGATTCCATTCCCGACACGGGCCGCTTGCCAGTCATCGGCCATGCGTTGTGGATGATGTGAGTCGCCGTATTGAGGAGATGCTCGTACTCATTGCCTGGCAGTCCCAGCATCGGTTTACTTGTGTCGGTCTGGAACACTCGGAGCTTCGACTGGCATGCCGCATCGAGTAAAATCCCTCTCTGCTCCAAGGCCTGCTGTTGACGAAGATCTGGCTCGGTGCTACTCCTTCGATTGAGGCAGACCACTGTCTTGACATGAGGGAGAGCAGCAATATGAGCAACGAGGTGCGAGCCTAAACTTCCCGTCGCTCCGGTGATAACGACACACTGATCATAGGGACTCGGAGAGGTGACCTTGCCGGAAGAGACAGGCGCAGCGAATCCCTGGGTGTATTTCCGCACGTATTCGTCAACGGCCGCTTTGCGGGCTGCAGTGTGAGTTTGTGGACTCTCAGCAGGTGGAGGGGGTATGGGTTGCCGGCCATACCTAGGTCCAGAAGCCAGCGCCACAATGATCCGCTGAATGTTGACCTCCGGGCGGTTGCCGTCCGTCCAGTCGACATGGCCGTATCCAACCGACTGCAGATCCCGCTCCCAAACCGACTGATGTGCAATTGCATGTCGCCGACCATCATCAAACAGCCACCAACCCTCAAACAGACCGAAAATGAGATCCACCCAGTACACCGGCTCGGTCATCTCCAGCATCATGAGGAATCCGTCCGGACGCAAAGCCTTGCGGATGTTTTTCGTCGATTCGGTCAAGCTGTGAGTGGCATGGATGGCATTGCTGGCAATGATGATGTGCTGAGTGTTCAGAAGGTCATTGGCCGGGGGCTTCTCAATGTCATGAACGCGAAACTTCATGAATGGGTAATCCTTGAACTTCTTCCGGGCAGCAGCGACAAAAGATCCAGAGAGGTCCGTAAACGTATACTCGACCGGAATATCCAGTTTCGCCAGCAGTGCAGCCATTCCTTTGGTGGTTCCTCCAGTGCCAGCGCCCAACTCGAGGATCTTCAAAGGCCCTTGATCTTTCGGAATCTTGGAAGCAAGTCGCGTGATGATATCCTGCATCTGCACATTTGCCAACTTGTTCAGGAGAGAGTCACCGTACAACCCAGTGACCAGTTCCCTTCCTTCGTCGCTTCCGAAGATCAGCTTGATCCCGTCACATTTCCCCGTCAGGACGTCCGCCAACCTGCTGCCCGCGAAGTAGGTCAGCTTATTTGCCCACTCATGGTCAGGATAGTCGCGCAACAGGTTGTGCAAGATTGCATCACTGGGCTTTGTCGGAGCCGCGATGGCGGTGCGTGTAATTTGCAAGTCGTCCACATCGATCAAACGTGCTTCCTTCTCCAACATCTTGTACAGATACTCGACCAATCGTTCGTGCCTGGGGTGGTATTCGATCCGTTCCAATTTCTGCCCAGCCTTGGCCGTTCGGACGGGGCAACCCAGCTGCTCGAAAGCTTCGACGGTCAGTGCGACGCACAGTTGAGTTTGTTTCGGCAGAACGGTGTCAATGTAGTCCGCGCATCGATAGTCGGCGATGAACTGATCCGTGAGCTTCTTTGATTCCTCGAACGCCTCGATAATCACGGAAGAGGGCAGTTGAAGATCGCCGCTGGACGTAGGGGAGGTAACGTCGTTCAGATGCCCATTGACGTGTGACGCAGTAGACTTGTCATTGTTCCCAGAAAGATCTGCCACGGAGGTCGCGGTGGTGGAAGAGGGAGTGTATTCGCTCTGGCCGTCTTCGGACGACTCTTCCTCTTCGTCCTGGTCAGCACTGTCTCCATCAGCGACTGGGCCCAGCGCACCCTGAACGTGTTGGACCAGGCCCCGGAAGTCAGTCACATTGACCAACTCATCGCTAGGCAGGGAGCATTTGAAGATACCCTCCAGCTCGCGGGCCAACTCCATGCCCATGAGTGAGTCGATACCTATATCGGCAAGCCCAGCGTCATCCTGAATCGCATCAGGTTCGAGCCCTGAGATCTCCGCGAGGAGGATTCTGATCTTTCCGGAAATGTCGGGCCCGCCAGAAGACTTCTTCTTCTTTGGCTTGGGTGTCTCGACTGATTTCGACGTCTGTGAGATCACAGAATCATCCGCGATAGCTGGTGAGGGTTCAACTTTCACAGAGACCGATCGCGCCGCCGCCGCCTCTCCGGCAGTGAGCCTGGAAAGGATCTTGCTCATGGATGATTTGGACACCTTGTGGTAATTGATACCCAGAATGACCTCCGTCAATGTGCGATTTGTCGAGTCGAAGATGAAAATATCAGTCACGAACAGCTGATCCGAGGCGCGATGATGGTACGCGAACACATCCCATATATCCGGACGAGTGTAATCGGCGCGGATCTTGGGCGAGCGCATCCATTTCTCAAACCCAGTGGCAATATACATGTCAGCTGGATCTCTGTCAGTCATGCAGTTGACCCAGATTCCGCCAACCTGACTGAAGCAATCGGAAAGGTGCGTATCCAGCCAAGTCTCGCCGGTATACTTCTTGACCACATGCCCAGCGGACTCACTTCCCTTGCCCACGAGTTTCTGAAGACCGCGGTATATCTCTGCGTAGTCAACGACGTCGGCAAAGGTCCGGTAGATATTGCGACCTTGAATGATGTCGTCCGCATCGGCGCTGTTGAGAAGGCTCAAACAGCGCTGGTGCCCAACCAGGCGCTCGTATCTGGAAAATTCAAGCTGCCACTCGGTGTCGTCTACAGAGGCGAATAGTATCTTGCCGGTGACGTGCAGAGTAGTCGACGCTTTTTGCAAGCTGTCGCTGACGATTTTCCACTCCCAGGTGTGACAGTCGGCATCGACTGCTTGAACATCTAGCCAAACGGATCGTGACGGATCGATGCAAATAGGGGCCTGATTGTTGACGCCATGAATCTGTGGCTGCAGGTTCGAGGTTGCAAAGTCTGGACGTAGACTCATAAGTGCCTCGATCGCCATATCAACCTCAAGAGTTGCCGGACAGATTGGCGCTGTCTGGGCAATAACGTGGCCCGAAACGAGCTCCTCGTACTTCGGGATCATTGTGTTGATGCGGAACCGGGCAGATCGCTTCTTGTCATCCTGGTATCCGATGAAACTCCAGAGGCCCTTTGGTAGTTCCTCGATTTGCAGCTTCTGTGGGGTCACCGACACCTCACCCGCCTTGGGTGGTGCCTTGAGTTCCATCCAGTGACGAGACTTCTCGAATTGATAAGGGGGCAGAATCAAGGGAGCGTATTCGTAAGTCTGCAAACGGTGGTGGGCCCAGAAAGTCATTCTCAGGCCTTCTTTCCAAAGGCTGATGGAAGCGTTTGTGAGGAGCTGCAGTCCGTTGTCGCTGGTAATGTTGATCGGTTGGAAGTGGGAGGTCTTGGGCGATCCAAGGGCTCGACTGGCCATGTTTGTGATGGTCGAATTGGACCCTGCTTCGAGGTAGATACAGGACGGATACTGTTTGGAGAGTCTCTGCACAGCATGGTTGAAGTAGACAGGGTTCCGCATGTGGTCAGCCACATATCTCGCGGTGAGTCGATCCACAGATTTGAACTCAGTGGCTCTCTCCAACGGGATGACGGGCTCGTGGAAGGTCAAATCCTGTCCCACTTTCTCCAAGTCCGACATCAGAGGCTCGACCAGGGTGGAGTGAAAAGCGTTGGTGACACTGAGCCTCTTCGACCTCATCGACGAGAACGCAGAGTTCGTGGCAATCGTCTCCGCAACAACATCGATACTTTTAGACGAGCCAGCGAGGGTGAAACTTCGCGGACCGTTGAAGCAGGCAATGGTCGCCGGCCGCTCTCCTGCTTCCTTGCAGGCTGTGCTTGATTCAGCCAGGAGCTTCTCGACCTCGTCCATGTCAGCCTCGACAGCCATCATGGATCCTTTCTCGTTGCCCCACGAGTGTTTTATGATGCTCGCGCGGCCGACAATCATCTTGAGAGCATCGTTTAGAGTAAGGACACCAGAGATGCACAGCGCTGTCAACTCGCCGAAGCTGTGTCCAACAACAGCGACAGGCTGGATCCCACAATCGATCCAACTCTTTGCGCTAGAGTACTGCATCGCAAAAAGCACCGTCTGAAGCTTGACAGGATCGTCGATGGGGTTTCTCTGGAAGATGCCTGGGAAAATGCTGTCGACTCCAATCGAGCGACAAACAGAGTCGCACTGGTCTAAGTGGGTGCGAAGGATCTTGACGTTTTCATAGACTTCCCGATCCAACCCGACAGATTTTGAGATTTGACCACCAAAGCAAAGTACGACTGGCCGAGGCGGCTGCTGCGGAATCGATGAGATACTGCTGTCTCCATTCTCGAACGCGGCCAATTTCTGGTCCAACTGATCCACGGAACGACAGCTGAAAATCAATGCACGGTCGAGCGTGGGATTTGATTGCCGGGAGACGTTGAACGCCAGGTTTGCGACCGACAGATCCCTCATGTCCTTCGATTGCAGGAACTGGCGGAATCTCGCACTATATGCTCGAAGGGCTCGGTCATCCGCCCCGCAGAATCGGAAAGGGTACTCGACGGTTACAGCCGTGTTAACGGCAGCTTTGACTTCGTAGTGCGGTGCTTGAGTCACCACCATGGAAGCATTCGAGCCCGATGCGCCGTAGTTGTTGATGAGGGCCGCCCGGAAATCCTCGTTCCAGCTTCTCAACTTCGTTACAATCTCCATGTTATCCCCCGCGGAGGCGTTGAGGTGTGGATTCAGCGTGTCAAAGCTTGCCTGTGGGGGTATAGCCCTCTGCTGGATCATGAGCAGAGTCTTGATCAGGGACACAGCACCCGAGGTACACTCCGCATGTCCTACTAGTCCCTTCACAGAGCCAAATGCAAGTGGCTTGGAACGGACTGGACCTCCTAAGACCTGACGGATGCTCTCATATTCGGCCGGATCGCCGACTTGCGTCCCAGTGCCGTGCGCCTCAACAACCGTGATTTGCTTGGGTTCGAGTTGAGCTTGATGGACGACATCACGGAACAGGTCAGAAAGTGATGGAGCGTTGGGAACAAAGACCGGTGTACAATTCTGATTCTGATACACGGCAGTACTGGAGATTGTGCCGAAAATCTGATCGCCGTCGGCAATGGCTGCCGACATCTTCTTGAGAAAAACAGCAGCAATTCCCTCGCCTCTGCAATAACCGTCGGCTTTGATATCAAATGGCTTGCATTGACCCGTGGGACTCAAGAATGATGCCGCGGCCAAATTCTGGAACCAAAGAGGATGGGTCATGACATTGACGCCACCGGCAAGCGCAGCATTGCATTCACCGCTTAGGATGGCCTTGCATGCCTGATGTACTGCAACCAAAGACGAGGAGCATGCTGTGTCGATGCAGAGACCAGGCCCAGTCCAGCCGAAGTAATGACTGATCTTGCCGGCAATGAAACTCTTGAGGTTGCCGATTGCTGTGAATGCATTTGGCTGGTAACAGGCAACATTGTTCTCATAGTCAGCCGCGCATACGCCAATGTAGCATCCGATCTTCTTATCGACGTCCGGCGTGGTAAAGTATCCTGCCTGTTCCAATGCCTGGTATGCTACTTGCAGCATCTGCCGTTGTTGAGGATCCGTTGAAGCAGCCTCCCGGGCGCTCTTCTTGAAGAACTTTTGATCGAAGGCATCATGGTCGTTGATGAAGTTTCCGAACCATTTCCTCTTCGGGTCCACCTCTCGCCAGGTAGTCTCGAACCCGAAGCGCTCAGGGGGAACTTCCTTGTGCTGGGATTTCGCTTCGCAAAGCAGGTTCCAGAACTCGTCAACATCATCCGCGCCGGCGACCTTTATCGACATACCAATCACCGCGATGTCATCTGGCTTTCTCGTCTCTGGCTGGATGCGTGGCCCATTCAAAGATAATCGAGGTGATGCTTCGTCGAGCTCTGCCATCTGCATGACCTGTGAGCTAAGCTCGCGCAAGATCGACGGAGGCACACATCGCTCTGGACCAAAGGACACAACCCGGGCCCCTTGGTTGTTCAATTTGGAATCGCAAACTGCTTTGAACGTCTTATACCACTGTGAACGCTCAACAAGAATGGTTCGCAAAGCGTGGCTATGGAGCGTGCCACTGGCGATCAAATTCCCTCCCGAGTTCGATCGAGTGGGGAAGACCAGTTCTGATGCGTCCGGGAGGCATAGGGTGGGCTGAGAATCACAGAATTGGATGAGAGGGTCGATATCATCTGCATACCATTCATAATGGAAGCGGCCGTAAAGGCCGATCTCGGTTGCAATGACACCCGCAGCTCGTAGCTCCTGCTGCAATGTCGAAGCCGTACCCGCGGCAGTGGTCACAGTTGCTCGGTTCTCGTCATATGCGACAGAAACATATGCCTGCGAGGAAAATCATCTAAGTCAGTTCAACGTCCGGGCACACGTAGAAGAGAAGCAATTTACGTCAGGAAAGCGTTCCAATATCCGATTCATCTCTTCACCCGCCTCGGATGAAGTCCAGGCCGTTGCAAACGACTTGGATGGTCCGTGGCTGTCTAATACACCCTGTGCGTCTACCACTCCTCCAATGAGCATCGCCAGTCGTACCGCAATCGCGCCATATCTTTGGATTTCCTGGCGGTCCTTGCTGATGGACACAGCCAGGGCACTCAAAAATCCCGTGCAGAAACCAAGGGTCTCTGTAGACGTCTTCAGAGGATGCTGCTGTTGCCGTTCAGATTTGGAAGAAGTGAGGTCGAGGTATTTCAGGTATTCGGTGAGGTGCGTTATGACTACAAGAGGACTCAGAATGATGTTTGGGAGATGAGACGACTCGTTGTCAATTCTTCCTGTCTCGAACCATTCAACAAGGGTTTTGAGCGGCTGTGCTCCCTGGATGACGTTGTATTTTGGGAATTCCTTCAGGAATGCATCCCAGCAGTCTGGCAGTTCTGCAATGGTGTCAAGGATCCAATTCTGGTCCCTCGTCCGCAATACATTGGATCGAAGCTCGTGGAAGGCGGCTTCATTGAAGGACAGTGCCTGTGGCCCGAATAATAGCACCGTGTGGTCCTCTATGGGACGGGAGATTCGGCTGACCATGTTGCAAAAGAGGTCCGAAGGCGTCGAAGAGAGGATCTGCGAGAAACAGAAGCAACAAGACGGTCTTACTAGATCGACTACGAAATCTCTGTCATCAGATCAAGGAACAAGCAGTGGCAATGAATGATAAACGTCTGCAGTCAAAAACAGGAGCAGCGCGAAGCCAGGCGGTACTTACCAAACGAGGAGTCAAAAATATCAGGGCAAAAGAACGTCTCTAAGATTCCATACGCTGCAGAATCACGGCTTCGACATGAATAAATCCTATGGCTGGGCATATACATCGCCTGAGATGACTGAAGCCAAGCGCGTGGCCGAGAGCGGACTATTCCAACTGTCCAGACGAACATCGCGCAGTCCACACGTTCTCGGACCACTTCAGATAAGATCAACCATTTCTGAAACGTGATTCTCATCCATAAACTCCGACATGACATTTCCATGAGGCTTATCGCGAGGGTTGTGTCGGAGTTTTTGGTCGGAAGCCGGAGTTTTAGGGCTAGGGAGTTTGATCGGAGTTTCTAGGCGGACTTTATCCACGCTTCAGAGCCGGCTGCGTATCGATTACTGCTGACAGCAGACGAAATATAGTTGATTTGAAGGTAGACTATAATGAGCAGGTGCTTATTTGTCTGCAGATACTATAGGGTTTATGCTTGGCAGTAAACGTTGCCATGTTGTGTGACCCTTTATATCAAGTTGAACATACGGTGATGCTTGGAATCACCTTCTACTGCGACTTATCCTTGATTGATACTCGATCCCAGCCAAAGGATCATTACTCAAATCCTACACGACACCCATCACTTCGAACCTAGAAAATTTTCGTTATCACTAACAGCAAAGGGTGTTAGGCTACGCTGCAACAATGGCTGTGGGACCCTCTACTACGCCCATTGCCATTATAGGCATGAGTTGCAGGTTTTCAGGAGACGCCACCAGCCCTGAGAAGCTCTGGGAGATGATTGCTTCTGGACGGAATGGTTGGTCGGAAATTCCTCCCTCGAGGTTTAACGCGGACGGACTGTATCATCCCAATGGCGAGAGGGTTGGCACGGTACGTATGGCGAGCCGAAAATCAACATGTATAGGATCCCTGACACTCGCGGATACAGACTCATGTGCGAGGTGGTCATTTCCTGACCGAAGACGTGGCCTTGTTCGACGCCTCCTTTTTCAATATGTCCAGCGAAGTAGCCAGTGTACAAACTCCCCAAATGTCACTGTCACCTTGGGCCACCAGAATCTGACTATTACAGACCTTGGATCCGCAGTACCGGATGGAGTTGGAGATCGTTTATGAAGCATTGGAGAGCGGTATGGTTGCCATTGAGCTATTCATGAACTCGCTAAACTTACGGATCCCACAGCCGGCATTCCAATGGAGAAGGTAGTCGGCTCAAATACATCCGTGTTTGCCGGAATGATGTTTCGAGACTACCATGATACGCTCAGCCGAGATCCCGACACATTGCCTCGATACTTCATGACCAGCAATGCCGCTACCATGGCCTCCAATCGAATTTCCCATTTCTACGACCTGCGAGGTCCGAGCATGAGCGTCGATACTGGTTGCTCTACGACTCTCACAGCACTACATCTGGCATGCCAGAATCTGCGAGCTGAAGAGTCCGAAATGTCCATCGTGACAGGAGCTAGCTTGATGATCAACCCCGATATTTTCATCAGCATGTCGAGCTTAGGGTGCGCCGGACAAGTTCTCCTGAGAAGTGATCATTGCTGATGACGAGATACAGGTTCCTTTCACCTGATGGTATATCTTATACCTTTGACAGCCGTGCAAACGGATATGGCCGTGGTGAGGGGGTAGCGTGTATCATCATCAAGAGGCTAGACAATGCCTTAAGAGACGGTGATCCCATTCGAGCCGTCATTCGCGAAACCGGCTTGAATCAAGACGGAAAGACCCCGACAATCACAGCTCCCTGCCAAGCTGCTCAGGAAGAGCTGATTCGTTCATGTTATCGTCGGGCTGGCCTCAATCCATTGCAGACGGGATATGTTGAGGCCCACGGCACCGGGACTCCCACCGGTGATCCTCTCGAAGTTGGTGCAGTTGTTGCAGCGCTCGGCGAGAACAGATCAAAGGAGCATCCTTTATACATCGGCTCGGTCAAAACCAATATCGGCCACACGGAAGCAACCAGTGGCCTAGCGAGTATAATCAAGGTCGCCTTGGCCCTGGAGAAAGGGCTGATCCCCCCAAATGCTAACTTCCAGAAATTGAATGAGAAGTTACTTCTTGATGACTGGAATCTGAAGGTACGTACTCGGACCCCCACCGGACGGATAGCGATATTGATTTGCTTCAGGTTCCTACGTCTGTTCAGCAGTGGCCTTTGACGAATGGCGTTCGGCGGGCGTCAGTGAACAACTTTGGTTTCGGCGGTGCCAACGCCCACGCTATCTTGGAATGGCATAATTCACTGGCATCAGAGTCGCATCTCCGAAATGGCGTGACTACGAATGGTGTCACTACAAACGGTGTCAATGGCATCAATGGAGAAAGTCATACGAGAGAAACACCTCGAGTGTTCATGCTGAGTGCCAAAGACGAACAAGCCTGCCAACAAATGGCGGCGGACTTGAAGGACTATCTTCTGGCAGCGCGCCCCGAGAATGAAGAGAAATTCCTTGACAGCCTGGCATACACATTAGGCTCTCGTCGCTCCGTCTTTCCGTGGACCGCAGCGCATTCAGCTAAGAACTTGTCGGATCTGGTCGACGCACTTGACAGCGGCCGCTTTACACCCACACGCTCGTCCCAAGGTGTTAGACTAGGTTGGGTATTCACCGGCCAGGGCGCTCAGTGGTATGCGATGGGCCGAGAGCTCATTGCAAAGTACCCTGTCTTCCGAGCTGCAATCCTGGAATGCGATCGGTACATGAAAGAGATGGGATCAGAGTGGACGTTGATGGGTATGATGATGCTGTCTCCGTAAATAGATGCTGTCACGGCTAACAGTCATACAGAGGAACTCCATCGCGACGAAAGGACGAGCCAAGTTAACAACATTGTTTATAGCTTGCCTCTTTCTACTGCCATCCAGATTGCCCTGGTACAGCTTCTCTGGTCGTGGGGTATCACCCCTACGGCAGTAACCGGTCATTCGAGTGGAGAGGTGGCAGCAGCATATGCCGCAGGTGCTCTCAGCGCCAAATGTGCCATTGGTATCACGTACCTCCGAGGTGTCCTAGCTGCGAAATTCGACGATAAGATCCTCGGCAAAGGTGGCATGATCGCAGTCGGCTTGGGTCGGGAAGCCGCAAATGAGTACATCTCTCGTGTGACATCCGGCCGCGTCGTGGTAGCATGCATCAACAGTCAACATAGCGTGACGGTCTCGGGAGACATTGCGGGTATTTTGGAGCTTGAGCAGTTGCTTACGGCGGACAAAATATTTGCAAGACGCCTCAAAGTCAATGGAGCGTTTCACTGCGACCACATGTTGCCAATGGCAGATCTCTTCGACTGGAGTCTCAAGTACCTACTCAAGCCGGAGCCAGATTTTGGTTCTGTTATCTACTCGTCTCCTAAAACGGGCAAGCGACTGGACAGTGCCGAGGTAATTGCAAGCTCATCGCACTGGGTGGGAAACATGCTGCAGGCCGTCGAATTCGAAAGTTCGTTCCGCCACATGTGTTTTGGGGATCCTACGTCGGAAGATCCGCTTTCAACCCAGGATGTCGACATCGTTGTTGAAGTTGGACCGCACGGCGCCCTGGGAGGTCCTATCCAGCAACTGATGACGCTCCCAGAGTTCAAGGGAAGTGGAATCTCATACCTGACTTGCCTGGTGCGAGGGAAGGATTCCGTCGACACGATGCAGCAGCTTGCAATTGACCTGACTCGCAAAGGATATCGTGTTAACCTTGATGCGGTCAATTTCCCCCATGGCAAGCATGGAGTCCAAGTGCTGCACGATCTGCCTCGCTACCCATGGAATCATCAAACTCGATACTGGATCGAGCCGCGAATTAACAAGGCGTACCGCCAGCGACAACAGATTCCTCATGATCTCGTTGGATCGCTTCAGCCGAGCGCCAACTCCTTCACCCCAACATGGCGGCACATCATCCGTGTCTCGGATATCCCGTGGGTACGAGACCACATGGTGCAGTCCAACATCGTCTATCCAGGTGCAGGCTTGATCAGCATGGCGATCGAAGGAATCACTCAGGTCTGCCAAAGCAATAATCAACAGATTGCAGGCTATCAGTTGCGCGATGTCGATATCTCCAAAGGTCTCATCATTCCTGACAATGAGGAGGGCATTGAAGTGCAACTGACCCTTCGTCACTGCTGTGACAAGGTCCTAGGTGTGAAGGACTGGCTAGAATTTCAGATCCACTCTGTTTCGGGAGACAACAGATGGACTGAGCACTGTAAGGGGCTGATCTTGGTGGATTTCAAGGCTGGTGACGACCAAACAAAGTGGAGCTCGCCGGCACTGCCAGCCGCCAAATCTACTAACTCCGCAGTGTACACCAGACAGATTGATCCGAGGGATATCTGGGCCTCCATGAGATCTGTGGGAATCTACCATGGCCAAACATTTCAGAACCTTATCGGTGTTCAATCAAACAAGAAAGGATCTGTTTCCACCTTCTCGATCGCCGATACAGCTTCTGTGATGCCGAAGAAATACCAGCGTGAACATGTTCTACATCCCACGACCTTGGATTCTGTCTTCCAAGCCGCATATAGCGTCCTCCCAGCAGCCGGGACAAAGCTGAGTTCCGCTTTCGTCCCAAGGCAAATCAAGAAACTGCGGGTTTCCCCGAACATCAGCAGCGCTGCAGGTCATCGATTCAAGGCATACGCTAGCCTCGATCATCTGGATTCGCAGTCTTTCCAGGCCGTGCTTACCGTGGTCGACGATAATGATTCTTCATCCGGTGCAGTCCTTGAGATTGACGGCCTCGTTTGCCAGTCCCTTGGCGCTGTGCTCAGTCGCCAAGCCGACCCATGTGAGACCGATATCTGCAGTACGTGGAAATGGGCACCCGATATCTCATTCCTCAACCCAGCATCGCTCAAGGAGAGCATTTGCTTTGCTCCTGAGCAGTCGGAGATTGATATCATGATGGATCTGAGACGCGCTACTTTGAACTATATCAATGATGCGGTCACCTCTTTGACTGTGGCTGATGTGCAGCAGCTGGAGTGGCATCATAAGAAGTTCTACATTTGGATGAAGCAGCAACTGAAACTAGCGAGCGAAGACAAGTTTGGTCCTGACAGCTCTCGATGGCTGGATATCAGCGCAGAAGAAAAGAGCGCGCTTTTTAAGAAGGTCGCGACAGCCAGCATGAACGGAGAAATGACGTGTCACCTGGGCCCTCATATACCTGCCGTGTTGAGACATGAGATCGCGCCACTGGAGCTGATGTGGGAGAACAGGCTCCTGTTCAGATATTACCTTGAAGCTTTGAAATGGAGCCGCTCAACCAAGCAGGCCAGAGAGTTGGTGCAGCTTTGTACGCACAAGAACCCTCGAGCTAAGATTCTGGAGATTGGTGCAGGCACCGGTGGCGCTACCCAGATCATCTTGGATGCTCTTGGAAAGGAGGGCTCCGACACAGGCGCACGCTTCGGCCGGTACGACTTTACCGACATTTCGTCTGGATTTTTCGAAGAAGCTCGAGAGCGGTTCAGTGCCTGGCAAGATCTGATGACGTTCAAGAAGCTGGACATCGAGCTGGACCCCGCCGAACAAGGATTCGAATGTGGTACCTACGATGTGATCATTGCCTGCCAAGTTCTGCACGCTACCAAGAACATGGAACGCACTTTGGCCAATGTTCGCAAATTATTGAAGCCCGGCGGCAAGTTGATTCTCATCGAAACGACGCGCGACGAGTTGGACATCTTCTTTGCTTTCGGATTACTTCCTGGCTGGTGGCTGAGTACGTAGACCCCCTTCCCTTACTCGTCCAACCATTTTTGCTAATTGCTTTGCAGGCGAGGAAGAGGAGCGAAAGTATACTCCATCGCTGACCATTCCGTTCTGGGACCAAGTCCTTACAAGGAGCGGGTTTACCGGCCTGGACTTGGAAGTTCATGACTGCGAGAGCGAGGAGTTCTATACGTTTAGTACCATCATGTCCACGGCCAAACCTGAGCCCGCAACTTTCCAGTCGGAGGTCGCTCTTGTTTGCGGAAGCCCTGCTCCGCCCCAGGTCTGGTTGGGCGAACTTCAAGCAGCCATTTCTGGCGTCACTGGATCTGTGCCGACGATCGAGCAGCTGGATTCCGTCGCTGCCAACGGCAAGATTTGCGTGTTTCTAGGAGAGTTGGACCACCCGGTTCTTACCAGTCTGGGCTCCGAACAATTCAAGGCAATCACGTCTCTGGCCACCAATTGCAAGGGTCTCCTGTGGGTGTCGCGCGGTGGAGCCATGGACAGTGAGAATCCTGAGGAGAGCTTGCATCTCGGCCTAATTCGTACTTCGAAAAGCGAGTATAGTGGGAAGAAATACATCTCGCTGGACGTTGATCCCAAGAGGCAGCCTTGGACTGCTCAGACCATCGCTACGATCACTGAGGTTTTCAAAGCTTCATTTGACGACTCCCACGATGCGCCTCTTCGAGACTTTGAATACGCTGAGAGAGACGGGACAGTCTACGTTCCCCGCTTATTCAAAGACGTGCCCTTGAACCGGACTATTACCACCGAGTCTCCCAACCCGACCGACTCTAGCCTCCAGCCGTTCTGTCAGCCTGACCGTCCATTGCGAATGGATATCGGTACTCCAGGTCTGCTGGATACTTTGGTCTTCCAAGATGACCCCAACGCCGTCGAAGAGCTGCCCAGCGACTGTGTTGAGATTGAACCCAAAGCTTTCGGGCTCAACTTCCGTGACATCATGGTGGCGATGGGGCAGCTGGAAGCCAATGCAATCATGGGCTTTGAATGCTCTGGCATAATCACTCGTCTTGGCGCAGAAGCTGCCGCTCAAGGCTTCAAAGTCGGCGACCGAGTCTGTGCTCTGTTGCGCGGTCACTGGTCCACCCGGCCTCGGGTGCATTGGACAAGCGTTGTTTGCATCCCAGGTGATCTGAGCTACGTAGAGGCAGCGTCCGTTCCTGTGATCTTCACAACTGCCTACGTTGCTCTGTACGATACGGCCAGGCTGCAGAAGGGCGAGAAGGTTCTGATCCATGCGGCTACTGGAGGTGTGGGCCAGGCGGCGATTATCTTGTCCCAGTTGGTTGGTGCCGAGATATTCGTCACGGTCGGAACCAAGGCGAAGAGGGATTTCATCATCGACAAGTTTGGCATCCCAGCGGACCACATCTTCTCCAGCAGAGATCCTTCGTTTGCCGAGAACATCCTGGCTATGACCGGCGGCAATGGAGTGGACGTCGTGCTGAACTCCCTGGCGGGCCGATTGTTACAAGAAAGCTTCAACTGTCTCTGCGAGTTTGGTAGGTTCGTCGAGATTGGAAAACGCGACCTTGAGCAGCACAGCAGTCTTGACATGCACGCCTTCACCCGCAACGTCACGTTTTCTGCCATCGATCTGCTCACGTGGGAAAGCCGCAAGGGCAAGGATGTTTCTCGGGTCATGAACGACATTGCAAGACTTCTCAAGGAAAAGGCCATCACCCCTGTCGGTCCTATCACCATATATCCGATCTCGGATATCGAGAAGGCATTCCGTGTCATGCAGGCGGGCCAGCATATGGGCAAGATTGTCATCTCTATCAACCCTGAGGATACTGTCCCGGTAGGTAGACCACGATTAGCATGTTGACATAGCAACGCTAACCACGTCCTTTAGGTGATACAATCTGCTCCCTCTTTGAAACTTCGTCCGGACGCGTCTTACCTCATTGTCGGTGGCTTGGGAGGCATTGGCCGGTCCTTGTGCGAGTGGATGGTCGATCATGGTGCGAAGCACTTGATTGTTATGTCCCGAAGTGCAAGGGCTGGAACATTTGTGGCTGAGTTGGAAGAGGCTGGCTGCAAAGTGCGAGCCGTTGCATGCGACGTCTCGGACGAAGCCCAACTGGCTTCGGCCTTGCGAAGCTGTGCAGACATGCCGCCAATCCGCGGTGTCATCCAAGGTGCCATGGTTCTCCGGGTATGTCACTCCAGCAAGACGGTTTTTGCCAGCCACGACTAATAGATGTAGGATTCCATTCTCGAACAAATGACCCTTGAAGACTTCAACGCTGCAGTTCGCCCGAAGGTGCAAGGAAGCTGGAACCTGCACAAGCAACTGACTGATGTCGACTTCTTCATCATGCTCTCGTCACTAATGGGTGTAATGGGAGGCGCAAGTCAGGCCAACTACGCCGCTGGAGGAGCCTTTCAGGACGCTCTTGCCAGTTATCGACGCGCACGAGGACTGCCAGCGGTGACCGTCGACCTTGGCATGGTCAAGGCCGTCGGTTACGTGGCGGGAACTAAGGGAGTGTCAGATCGGCTTGCACGGATCGGACTCAAGCCAATCAACGAGGATGAAGTCCTCCGGATCCTCGAGTCTGCCATCATGTCACCTTCTTCTCCCCAGATCGTTACCGGGATTAACACCGGACCCGGTTCTCACTGGGAGGAAGCGGAATGGATTAAAGATGAACGCTTCGCGAGTCTGAAATACCGGCAGTCATCGCAGAAGAGCGCCGGTGGTGCCAAAGCCAGCGGTGGCAACCTTCGTGGCCAACTCTCCAGCGTTTCGTCCCTAGCTGAAGCTGCGGAGGTGATTCTGCAGGAACTCACCAAGAAGTTGATGAACATGTTCGGGCTCGCGGAGGAGGAGGTGTCTCCTTCCAAGGCCCTTGCCGAGCTTGGCGTCGACTCGCTGGTCGCTGTTGAGCTCCGAAACTGGATTGCCTCGCAGGCTGGTTCGGAAATCTCTATCTTCGACCTCATGCAGAGCCCGTCGCTGACGGAGCTGTCCGCCACTGTGGCGTCCAAGAGCAGCCAGATTGATCCCGCCTTGTTGTCGAAGTAAATGTGTCGTGCTGGAAACGGGCGTTCAGGTTTTTTTTGTTCATATGCTTAGTTATACATATAGAAACGTATTGTACTTTTTTGCCTCGTGTGTTTAGAGCATCTGTATAATATGACCTAAACTCCGTATCACTGCCTAGATTTACTGCCTATCTCGTCTCGTCCTTAGTTCGTAGAACATTCCCATCATACCTCGACTCCGTCCGGGGGAGATACTGACAAGATGCTGATGTACTAATTTGATCAACTTCAGCTTTTGCACAGGAGAACATTTGTTTCCTATCTTTATAAGCCAGCACAGGAAAAATGAGGTCTTAGGAACAGAGATGCTAAACTAATATGAGCTTTGTAATTCCTTAGACTATGCATCTGGTTACCTGGTTTATCGGTGCTACATCATGATGACAGCGTCTATAAGTATATATATGTACCTATGTACATGACTTGAGTCTAAGTAAACATTCTGATAACCGACCACATATATTGATCTTGTAAAATTAGGCCAGTGAGAAACAAAAGGCTGGTCCTGCCAGACTTAAACAGCTACAAGATACAAAGCATATCGATATACTTCGGCTCTATGACACTTCTCTTGGAAGAAATCAAATCGTCACAAATGTCCCATCATCGGTACCTCTTCAGGCAACAAAACACCCGTCTCCCTTGCAACGGCCCGTATCTGGTCCACGACCAACTCTACATCCTTCTTCTTGATCGGCATTCGGTGATCCCCATCCCACTCGATCAACCTGGAAGTCCGCTCATCAAAGCATCTCTGGAGCAATTGCCTATGGAGTTCCAGCCCTGGATCTCGCATTCCATGCACATGTATAGTTGGTAAGCGCACGACATGATCTGATCCCCAAGATGCAGAAACGCCTGACCAACAACTCATTTGAGCGGCATCCACCAACCCAAGCGGCATATCCAGTTCCTGATCGAGACGCACGAGGGGTCCTCGCCCAGCAAACAAGACGGCAAAGCGAAAGACGCGAGACTCCCCCAGCCTCTCTTCCCGAAGCTGCTGTTGGAAGAGCAAGCTCGCAGCGACCTTTGCACCTTGACTGAATCCCAACACCGCGACCCACTCGCCCGTCGCGCCCTTCAGATCATCCTCTTCCATGGCTTGATCGAGAGACAATCGTATCTGATCGGAGACCGTCTCTGCACTGAGATGTGCATGTTCCTGCTGCCACGGGAGCCAGCACTTGAAGGGGCCGAAGTCTTTATAGACGGAAACCACATCGGGACCTGGTCGGGATGGGAAGGGTGCCTCGGCGAAGCATAGTCGGAAATGAGATTTGAGCTGCGCAGCGAGAACCCGGCATTGAGCGCGGAAGATTCTTGCATTCGTACCACCACCGTGGAGGCAGAGGATACGGGGTAGGTGGAGCGTTGGGTCTTCGGGCTCGTAGGGAGTAAGTTTCACGATCATCGTGAGAGTGAGGGCCTCGGTCGAATTTACTCAATCTGATAGGAATTGAATATGAGAACCGTCGATATAATTAATCTATAGTATTCTTCCTAACAGAACGTAGGAGCTGTTTGGCTCGACGGAGATGTACGCAGAAGACGGTCCTATATTCATCCATAACCGAGACTACGAGCTGGCCAGCCTGACGATAACACTAATGCTGTCCTTTTCTTCCTCAGGGGGGGAATCGAAGGTTCGGCAAATCTTCCCGGTTCTGATAGCAAAGCTGGCTGAATCCGCTTACTGCCTAGCAAGGTAGCGTCTCTGCCAAACACCCGAACATCGGCTGTCCATGTTCGAAGGACATGGTCTCAAACCCCAGATTACGGCCCCCCGAACGTGCCCTCATCCTAAGCACGCTACGCCTTTGATTTGACTATGTAACTGATAAGGGTGTTCTCAGCCCTGCCCAACGGCGGACCGTGGCAAGAGGCTGGCTGTGTCGTGAACTGGTGAGGTTCTCCCGCGGAGTATCAAATACTCCGCCTCATACATATGTCGGAGTTTCTGTCGGCCTAGTAGTGCCTGGCCCGAAATCATAGCCATACTAGTATTCAGTTTCTCACTCGGGCAGTAGAATTCATACTTCCAGGTATCTGGACCTGAGTCCAGTCCCCCGGATCAATATCATCCAGTGCTGCGGTTCTTAGGGCTACTTATGCCACGTGACGTCTCTGCCATGTATGCTGAATGTATGTCGTTTATTATCCCCTTGCCTGGCAGTACGTCAGACAACCTATTATGCAACCATAGATGCTGCATTGCACGCAAGCAAATGGGAGAGAATCTGATCTGTAGTCTCGCATGGTAGCTTCGGCGTTTCTGTGCTCCGTCATTTGTGGGTTATCCTTCATATGGTAGCAGGCATGCATTCAATTGGTCAAGCAGATGGAGCATATGGTGCAAGAGGATATATTCTAGGCGGACTTTCTTTTGGAGACCTAAGACGTCCTTACATTCTACCCTTGTCATGTTCTTATCACACGTACCGAGCGTTTCCCCAAACCTGCAGAGAAGTAACGCACGCAAGTTGATGCAATGATGAGGGAGCCTCTCATTGAGTGTTAGTTAGCTATATACTAGATTGCATATTCAAGCCCGTGGAAGGAAACTAAGCTTTACACAACTTCCAGACAGGCATTTGGGGGGCTAATGATGGGACGATATTTACAAGTACAAGGGCACCGGGTTACCCGCCCCAAACAGATTTTGGGGATCCCACTGCCGCTTCAGCGAAACGAGTTTCGGGAGGTTCTGCGCTCCATACCAGACATCCGGGCCCTCGTCACCATGGTCGTAGTTGATGTAGACTTGAAGGCTCGGGAAACCGCTTGTTGCCTGGAACTTGGCACGGGCGGATTGCATGAAGGAATTGACTGCGTCGTCGAGGCTCGAGTTTGCGTAGTTGTTCTCGAACAGCCTATTATCGTTGTCAATGAGCACGAGGTCAAGACTCATGAGGTGGTAAAGTCAAAGGGAAAAAAGAAAAGAAAAGAAAAGAAACAAACATACAATTGCATCTTGATGTCACGCCATGGATAGACTCCCTGCTGATCTGCTGGCACTGCCAACGCAGCCTCGTTGCTGTACCGCTCAACAACGAAAGCACCGTTGTAGTCGGGATTCGCCTGGAAGAAGGCAATCAAGTCGTCAAGGAAGGACTCAAAGGTGGGCACGTCTGTCTGACCGAGGCCGATGCTGTACATGTTGATGTACTGGTTGTCCAGACAGGCCGTGGAGTCTTGACCGAAGAATTCTACCGTGTCCAGCTTGTTCCACCCGACTGTGACGTTTCTCCACTGTACTGGATTGAGAGCAATCAGTTGGTTCAGGTAAGGCTGTGCAGCCTCCTGGGTGCCGTAGTAGACAAAGTTGACGATCATCCCAGCCTAGAGTAAGGAATTTGATCAGTACATCTTGTTCCGTAGGTCTTCCTAGAAACTGCCAGGACACGGACAGAGATTTACCTCTTGCAAGGTATGGTCGTATCCCACAGAGACTGTCAGGGAAAGCTCTGGAGGAAGAGTATTATCGAACGACTGGAGCAGCTCCCACACGGAGCGGTTGCTCGCTGCCGCAAAGAGGAAATCCGCATTCAAGACCTGACCGCCATTGGTGGCATCGTGGATCTGATAAGTGGCTGAGGTCACGATGCCAAAATTGGCTCCAGCGCCACGAAGGGCCCAGAAGAGATCGGGATTCTCAGTGCTCGAGACAGTGATGAGGTCTCCGCAGGCAGTAACCAGGCGCACGGATTGAAGAGCATCGATAACCAGTCCATGGAGACCCTGAAGGGTTCCAACCCCAGCACCAAGTGTCACACCGACCATGCCGACGCAAGGCGCATTACCAGTTTCTGATAAATTCGTAGTTAGACATGCGCGCACTGAGGATTGCGGAGAGAGGACACCAAAAAAAAAGACGTACGAATCTCCTTCCCGGCATTGTACAGCGGGTCGTAGATCTCCGAAAACGTAACACCACCGCCAATGGTAAGAAGGTTATTAGCGGCGTCAACTTCCACCGATTTGAAGTTGCTCAGGTCGATATCAATGGCATTCTTGACCGAGCCGAAACCGAGTGCGGTACCATGGCCGCCTCCAGTTGCAAGGAAAGGGATCTCATGTTCGGCGGCGATTTTGACCTAATGCTCCCAATTTTGAGTATAACCGGTCCGGATCGATCGCAATCTTGGGGGTTTGCTTACAATGTTCTGGACATCGGCCTCAGTTGCAGGTTTGATTGTACCGAGATACGAAGGCGCCTCCCACGTTGACCACCGCTGGGTCACTTCCTGGCTATAGTTCGCATCGGTGGGAAGAAAGATCTCAGCCCCTGGAGAAAGGCTCGGACCGAAGAGTGCGGTGATGTTGACGCTGGCCTTGCAGTGCGCCGCCGCGAGAATTGGCAGGGCCAGGAGGTACGCCCGGCGAAACATGATGGATGTCCAACGGATGTGACGGATGTCAGCGATAAAAAAGTGGGAAGAGGGGGTGTTTGTCACAACTGAAACAAGAACCACCCGTCCAGGAGCAATCCAGGCCTTTTTATCTATTCACGGCGGTGCTGCCGTCCCTGAATTGGCTTCTCGTTCGGGTCAAGTGCCAGGGCGACCTGAGTAGGTTGAGCACATGGCTGTGAGGGAGAGTTTGCGCCTCGTGGGCCAGAACGGCTCACGAAGATCGTGGACAGGAACAGGAGCTATAGTAATTACTACTTGATTCACGGTCAGCAAGTCACTATCCTTGCTCCGTTCGTGTGTGTTTGGTGCTGACGAACACGAGTTGGTGGCGCAGTATTGCAGGACATAGCCTGCTCTTTCTATGCTTTTTGAGCAGCTCAGCTAATTGTATTGCTGCAGATTGGCTACTTAGAGCACTGTCTGTTCCCCGGAATTAGGGATTCAAGAGATTCCGTAGCGTCTGCAACCCAATGCAAGGCTCGAATTTGCTGTCTTGGTATACTCCGCGAATTACTCCGACCCGACACGCGAATAGAGACTGTTGGGTAGAAATGGACATTGTCCGCCGGAGTTACTAGCCCTGAGAAGCTTCGATTGGAACATACTCGATTTTGCGTCCAGAGCCATCTGTCAACGTCAGTAGGAGACAAAAGACAGCACAGATGCGTAAAAACTGCATGGCCCTGATCTGTTCGGGTTCGGGCGCTGCGTCCTATGCTTCATTGAGATTCGTATGTAATGTCTGTAGTGCAACCGCAGCAATTGTAGCAGTGCGAATTCCAAGAGCTATTCATCCTCAATCGCTTCACGATCCTGCCCTGCGTATAATCTCATTATGACGGAGAGCTTCGATTTTATCGTGATCGGTGGTATGTTCCAATGTAAAACGGAATGTCCAGTACTGAATCAAGCTGACTTTGTTCCATCACGGGCAGCCGGTACGTCAGGTTGTGTTCTAGCGTCGCGTGTTGCCTCCGAGCAGCCAGAAGCTCGAATCCTTCTCTTGGAAGCCGGCACGGATACCACTTCCCGGATATTCGAGGCGAACTCGCGCCTGTTCGAGCACAAGTACGCCGATTTGGATTACGGATACAGCACCGTTCCTCAGCGCCATCTCGCAGACCGCGTGCTTCCCTATGCTCGTGGCAAGGGACTCGGGGGCAGCTCGACGATCAATCGATTGATCTGGACGACAGGCTGCGAGGATGACTATGACCGCTGGGCTGAGCTCGTGGGGGACCCTTCGTGGCGGTGGGAGACGGTGAAGGACATCTTCAAGAATGTAGGTTGGTAACAACTGGCAAATAGACGTTGGACACTCCTGACTGGAAACGCCAGATGATCAAGTTACATGACGACATGCCGGAAGGATGCAATGAATCTCTCACAGCTCCAAGGAAAAGAACAGCTGGATTTGACGGGTGCGCATTGCAACGTCCCCTTTTCAGATTGGAAACCAGTTCGGCTTCTAACAGGGAGAACGTGAAGCCAGATTGACTTGAGCTTGCCCCCGCAATGGATTCCGGGAACGACACACGTCGTCAAGGCTCTAATATCAGCCGGGGTACGTCCTGGACGAATCTGAAATTGCTAGAACTCAGAAATAACCATCTCTAGGTCCCTTGGAACCCCGATGCGAACTCTGGGAACCCGATCGGGCTGAGCTTCGTCTGGAATTCATATGACAAGAAAACCAGAACAACCAGTTACTCCGCATATCTGCAAGACAAGAAGCCTTCCAATGTGACAATCTGGACAGATTCACCGGTGCACAATATCATTCTGAAGGATCGAAGAGCAGTAGGGGTGAGACTCGAAGGCGGCAATGAGGGTTCGCGGTCATCCATACACCTTTAAATCCAATGTTCTCTTGCTGATGGTTCGTATTTCCATTCTAGTCCTTGCCACAAAGGAGACCATTGTGGCCTGCGGAGCGTTCAACACACCCCAGCTCTTAATGCTCTCCGGCATTGGCCCCAGGACCATTCTCGAGTCCGCCGGAGTACCCGCAGAGGTTGATCTCGCCAGCGTCGGCCAGAATCTGCGCGATCATACACGGGTGCACCTCGTTGGGGTCATCGACACGGACGACGAAGAAGCAAAGTACCAAATCACACCGGGGTTTGACACGGCACTGATTCATTGGAGCAAACTGGCCAGCATCTTGACGAGTGACGAGTACAAAGCATTGGCGCCGGACATCCAGAAATTCATCTCCATGCCGAGCAATCCGACGTGCGAGTTTTACTTTGTAAGACACCCATTGATCTTGGCTGGCTTTCTATTCGAAAGATTAACCCACGAGCAAGACCATCGTGCCTCATCCCCATAACCCGGCCATCAATCTGTTGAACATCATGGTCGTCAACATGAATTCGCAATCCACAGGCACCATCTCGATTCCCTCGTCGAATCCCCTGGATCCCCCCGTCGTTGATCCAAACCTCCTCGGCCATGCGTACGATTGGCGGGTCCTTGCTGAAGGCGTCAAGGAGGGGATGAAACTGCTCACACAGAACCCCATACTGTCACCGCGGATCCGGCAGATTCTTCGAGGGCCAAAAAGTTTGACGGATGAAGATGTGCATGTCAGAACCCCCTAATCCATCATGGCTCAACTCTCCAAGTGGTTGCTTATGCTGATGTATATATGCATGATTGGCGCAGGACTTCTTGGAAGAGTGGGCAGACACCGTATGGCATGCTTGTGGTACAGCGAAAATGGGCCGGAGAGATGATCCCACGGCTTGTGTAGATTCTGACTTCAAGGTCATCGGTGTTGACGGTCTGCGGGTGTCGGATCTGAGCGTCTGTCCGTTTACTCCAAAGTGGGTATTCTCCTTGTTTGCCCTCCTTGAAGACCAACCTGGTAGATTGTTGACCGGGTAAACTCTAGTGCTCACACGCAATCCACGGCTTATCTGGTGGGATGGATGGCCGCAAGCAAGTTGAATTCGGAATACTCGCGTGTTTGACCGTAGCGAGGAAGAGCAGCTCGCTTGCTGGGAGGGCCGATAGGTCCAGAGACATTCGGGTGGTTGAAGGACAGGCTAAAGAGTGGTATTTTCAGGAAATGGACTTCCCCGAGCAGCTACACTCTTCGTTGAGTAGAAACTTCGAATATGCCCCCGATCGTTGTAACACCACCGCAATCTTCGCTATATCGTAGTTGCCGTTCTCTATCTAATGAAAACTCAGGGTGTAGCAGTATGTCGCGAGACTAGGAATAATCCTTGAGATGCAGATGAACGATGACCCTACATGAATGTGCAGCACGGGAGCGGAATGAGAATGATTTGCCTGAGAGGAAATCAAGGAAAGCAGGCGAAGTTGCGCCGCCTTGTTCCATTCTATCTACGTGCTCTCAATCTTCATGAGAATCGTCTTGGTCTCCAGAAAATTATCTATACTGCAAATCCGCCCTTCTCGACCTATACCGCTACTCTTGTAGCCCCCAAAAGGCATGTCATACGCGCCCGAAGGACTCGTACAGTTGATTCCCACAACTCCCGACTCAAATGCCTTGGCCACTCGCATCGCCCGGTCCAGATTCTTGGTATAGACTGCCGCCCAAAGACCGTACTCGGAGTCGTTGGCTTTGCGGATCACCTCCTCTTCAGTGGTAAACGTGTTAATCACGACCACGGGGCCGAAGATCTCCTCCTTCATGATCTTGGCATCCTCAGATGCGTTGACGAAGATGGTCGGCTCCACAAAGTATCCTCCATTCAAACCGGGAATGGTGACGTTTCCGGTCCCGCCCAGCACGAGCGAGCTCGTCTTCTTCCCCTCCTCAATGTAGTTCATGACATTCTTATACTGGATCTCGTCGGCCTGAGGACCGTGATTCACGCCCTTGGTCGTCGGATCGCCCATCTTGACCGCTGCGAATTGCTCTTTGAATCGTTCGAGAAAGGTATCGACAATGGAGTGGTGGACGTAGATGCGGGAATTAGCCATACAGACCTGCCCGCTATTCCACTGGATGCTGTATTGGGTTTCGTGGACGGCCTTTTCGATATCTGCATCTTCGAAGATAATGGCGGGAGATTTGCCTCCCAGCTCAAGGATCACGTTCTTAAGGTTCGATTTGGCTGCCGCGATTTGGACGAGACGTCCAGTATTGCTGGATCCCGTGAAAGTGAGAGCCCGAACGTCCATGTGTGAGGCTAGTGTCGCTCCGGAGACGTTCCCGTGGCCCGATAACACATTGAAGACTCCTGGGGGGAAGCCGGCCTTTTGAATCAATGTGGCGACTTTTGCAGACTTTCGCAACACATGTCATCCATTTATTCCCCAACATATAGAGAAACAGGGTGGCTCACCGTCAAGGGGGCCTTCTCACTGCTCTTCACCACCACCGTATTCCCCGCGATCAGAGCCGGGGCCGCCTTTTTGGCCAAGGCAACGAGAGGCAGATTCCACGGGTAGATCACCGCGACGACGCCAAACGGCTGGCGAAAGGTCATGTTGACGAACCCTGGGTGGCTGACGCTGCTCGTCCCCAGCGGCGCCAACCAGGCCTCGGAGTAGTAGTCGAACTCGCTGGCGGCGGCATGCGCATCGAAGTAGTTGGAGACCGGCCGGCCCATGGAGGTGGCTTCCAACATGGCAAGCTCGTCGTTTGCTTCTCGGATCAGACTGGCGAGCTTCTTGAAGTATTGGCCCCGTTGGACGGGCGACATGGCGGACCAGCTTGGGAATGCGGCTTTCGCTGCTGCCACCGCGGCATCCGTGTCTTCTACACTGGCTTCGGGGACTGCTGATGAAGATGATCAGAAAAATACTGTACTAGCTCATCAATTTGATCGCGTCCATGGCTTTTCTCAACGGACCATCTGCAATCTTCTCCAGAGTGGCGGGATTATAGAGTGGGAATGCCTTCTTATCTGATGCCTCCACCAACTGGACGACATCGTGTTAGTATCGTTTCTGGCTCTGTGTGCCATTGCCCTTCGGATCTCACCGGGGGTCAGGTCTCTGATCTCACCTGTCCATTGATGAGGAGTCGCGGCTCAAACCCTTTGGATGCCATTTCTGCTGGTGGTTGTTACTTTTAGCGTCACCAGGTCTACGGTGCAAGAAGTTGGATGGTTTTCTGATCGTAGAAGCCATCCTTCTCGGTCATCCCAGCCGGTTATAATCGTTGGATACACTGATTGCGCTGACCTGCATTTTCCATTCCTGCGCCTTCCAGCAATGTCAATTGATCATTGACTGTGATCAGTTACTCCGTACCGATCACAGGTGAACTCGTCAGCTTCTTGCCCCCTGGTCGAGCGCCCTGGTACTTACTGGTAATTCCGCAATCCCGTTGCGGATTTCCGGGCTGTTCTCTTTGCGCTCGGAGTTTCTCCAACTCCGTCAACCATACTCTGCATCATGAGGATGGTCCTCTGTCAACCCTTGACTAGTGGTTTCAGAATGGACTAAACACACCATCTAGAATATAGAATGTATTGAAATGGGGGTTTGGGAGGCTGATTTAAGCTCGTGTCCGTGCATATACACTCTGGGTTTAGGGTTTTTGGAGTTTCCGAATCCCGATTCGGCAGTACAGTACCGTCAGGTAATTGAATTACGCTTTACATCCCCTGCTGTACAAACTGGTTCTGGTCTATCAGGATTCACCCTCACCG
Organism: Evansstolkia leycettana; assembly: GCA_000787455.1. Taxonomy (NCBI): domain Eukaryota; kingdom Fungi; phylum Ascomycota; class Eurotiomycetes; order Eurotiales; family Aspergillaceae; genus Evansstolkia; species Evansstolkia leycettana. Next base: position 36,297 of record JSYV01000104.1, on the reverse strand, counting down.
CCATCTTGTCTATATATCATCTGTGTTTGATTAAGGGCACTGGCTTTGCCTCTACGCCGTGGCAACAGGGTCCAGGCCAAGTCCTGCAAGCAAGCGCGAGGCTCTCGATCATGGTTGAAGACCATTGAACTCACAAAAGCTGGGACGATCGAACCACTCTAGCCCCAGAAGATGGAGTCTGGGAACCTGGAGCTGGCACCCTATCCTCCAGACCATCCGACCGAACCGGCGTCAGATTCACCAGGGCCTGCCGGGACGTTTGAGAAGCATGAATCCACCACGGAGGGATCAGCCGATGTTGAGGCCACGAAGCCCAAGGAAGCCGTCTTGGGACAAGACCCCCCAACCGCGCCGGTCACGGTGCCCCGGTGGAAGCGTCGAGGCCTGGGGAGCCAGCTCACGATCATTGCCGAAGTCGAGAATCCCAAGAGCTATGCCCGACGGACGAAATGGGCGATCACGGTCATCGTCTCGGTCGCCGCGTTGCTCGCTCCCATGGGCAGTTCGATTTTCCTCCGTAAGTCGTGGACCTCTGTCGTGGACATCTGCCTCAGGGCTCCAAAACTGACCGAGAGTGCCATCTCCAGCAACCCTTCCCCAAGTCTCTGCAGACCTGCATGCCACCGCCACCACGACCAATCTGTCGGTAGCGATGTATCTGCTGGCTATGGCGATTTTCCCCATGTGGTGGTCCGCCTTCAGTGAACGGTTCGGTCGCCGAACCATCTACGTGGTCTCTTTCTCTCTTTCGATGCTGTTCAACATCCTCGCCGCCACGGCAAAGAGCATCGCCGTCCTCACCGTCATGCGGCTTTTGAGCGGTGGCGCCGCCGCCTCCGTTCAGGCGGTTGGGGCAGGAACTGTCGCGGACCTCTGGGAGCCGCGTCGACGCGGGAAGGCCCTAGGGATCTTCTTCCTGGGCCCGCTGTGTGGGCCCTTGTTTGCTCCGATTGTGGGAGGCGCGCTCGCCAACCGATGGGGGTGGAGAAGTACGATGTGGTTCACGGTTGGCTTTGGCGGGCTGTGTCTGCTCCTTGTCTTCTTCGGCGTTCCAGAGACGATGGCAGCAGCAGTCCGAAAAGGGCCGGGAGAACAACCGAATCAGGCTGCCGAAAAGACTAGTAGTACTAACATCATCACCAAGACGGGGACGGTGCTGAAGTCTCTCCTTGTGGACCCATTGAAGATCATCGTGTATCTGCGTTTCCCGGCGGTGCTGATAACCGTCCTCTATGCGAGTCTCACATTCGGTGCCCTGTTCGTGCTCAACGTCAGCGTCGTAACGACGTTCGCAAAGCCCCCGTACCGCTTTTCAACCTTGCTCGTGGGTCTGCTCTACATTCCCAATTCGCTGGGCTACATGCTCGCCAGTATCTTCGGCGGGCGGTGGACGGACTATATCATGCACCGAGAAGCGAAGAAAGCGAACCGCTACGACAAGAATGGAAAGCTGGTCTACCGCCCCGAAGACCGGATGCAGGAGAATGCGTGGCTGGGTGCGATTCTCTATCCGTTGGCGTTGATTTGGTACGGCTGGACCGCTGAGAAGGGGGTCTATTGGCTGGTGCCGGTACGTTGCTGCAAGCTTGAAAAGGAAAAGATTGCGACTAACATTTCTGCTCCATCCAGATGATCGCCAACTTCTTCTTCGGCGTCGGATCGATGCTCATCTTCAGCACGTCCACCGCGATGTTGACCGAATTTATGCCCAAGCGCGCCTCCGCCGGCGTGGCATTGACCATCCTCATGCGCAACCTCCTCTCCTGTATTGGCACCGTTGTTGCCGCTCCCTGGATCGACGCGTTAGGCGATGGCTGGGTCTTCACCATCATCGGGCTCGTGACGCTGGCGTGCAGCTCGGTGATTCTTGCAATGAAGGTCTTTGGTCCCAGGTGGAGAACCTCGATGGATGTTCTGCTGCAGAAAATGGGGTGATCTCCTGTCTCGGTTTTATTTGCGGAGCGAAGCGAAGCAAATTGATACTACTTACTAGTATGCTAGAAGATGGTTGTGCCTGCGCATAGTATAGTGTTCTTTCGTAAAACATATAGCTATCTGTTTGATGCAAATGCTCTGTACTGCTGTCGGGACAACAGCTTCTTATAACAAGAAGACTAACACTGCTAGATATATCATCAATTCTCAAGAAGACACGAAAGCCCATCTGCAACCCATCACCTCCGCGTCGCGAATGAATGTATTAACTATGCACCAAATCGACTAGCTAAATCTCTAGACACAACAACCGTCGCCCTTTTAGGGTCCTAAAATTCTTCTCAACAGCTTCTCCTTCAACTGCTTGACTCCCATCCCTACCATCTCAAGCCCAATGCAAAGGCACAGGGTTGTTCCAGCTAAACAGCTGTTCGGGATCCCACTTCCTCTTCAACGCAGAGAGCTTGTGCAGCTTCCGGACCGAATACCACGCTTCAGGACCCTCGTCTCCGTGCGCGTAGTTGGAGTAGGTCGCCAAGGAGTCATAGCCACTCGTCTTCGCGAACTCGGTGCGCGCGGACGTCACGAATTCATTCACCACACTGTCGATGAGGGAGTCGGTGTAGAAGCCTTCGATGTTCCTGTGACAGGGAGTGTAAACACAATTTTTCTTTACTCACAACCCTCCAGGGAAAAAATAAAATAAAATAAAGCGAGGGCTTACATGTACGTATTGGCATCACGCCACGGGTACGCAGTCTCCGCATCTGGGACCGCCCTGACGGCGTCATTGGGATACCGTTCCAACAGCAAACGACCCTGGTAGTCCGGGTTCGCGCGCCAGAAGTCCGTGAGGTTGGCGAAAAACGAGTCGAAGGTAGGCGGATCTATCTGTCTGAGCGCGAGGGTATAGATATTGATGTGCTGACTCGTCACGCAGGCTCCATTGTTGCCGCCGAAGGCGCGGAAGAAGGCCGCCTTCATCATGTCGTTCTGAGGGACCATGCTGATGTTGCTTAAGACCGGGCCGAGGGCCTTGAACGGCTCCAGGTATGGCTCGCCTTCTTGCAACGGGCCAAAGTAGACGGCATTGACTGCGATGATTGGCTTGGATCGGTTAGCAGCTAGCTGGCTATGTAGTATTAAATATGACTCTGTCGCGAACATCTCTCACCTCATCACTGCTCCGGTTGTATACCGCGACGGCGGTGAGGGCCAGTTTCGACGGCAGGGTGTGGTCGAAGGACTGGAGGACTCTCCAGAACGTCTGATTCACACTGGCCGGGAAGAGAAAGTCGGCGTTCATGACCTGGCCCCGGTTCGTCATGTCGTATACCTTGAAGGTTGCGGATGTGACAACGCCAAAGTTCGAGCCTGCACCGCGCACGGCCCAGAACAAGTCAGGATGTTCGGTCCTCGAAGCTGTAACGAGCTTCGCGTCTGCAGTGACCATGCTCACGGATTCCAGGGCATCCAGCATGAGCCCACGACGGCCTTGAAGAGATCCGATTCCGGCGCCCAAGGTTGCACCGAGGATACCGACACATTCGCAAGATCCCAACGCTATTACAAGTCGTTTGATTCATTAGTACTACTTAGCCCACAACTCATTCCGAGCAGTGCCTCAATATCGGGAACAGATGGAGTGGGGAGCCATACGGAGTTCCTTTCCTGCGTCATACAACAGATCAATCAACTGCGAGTACTCGGCGGAACCACCAACCGTGAGACGGTTGTTGGCCGCGTCCAGCTCCACGGACTTGAAATTACTCAGATCGATCGCAATGCCGTTGAAGGCGCTGTAGTCGGAAATGCCATGGCCGCCGCCCGTGGTGAGGAATGGAATCTTATTTGCAGCCGCGATTCTGACCTGAAGAGGATTCCCCTCTTAGCGAGCATGGACATTTTCAAAGTTCAAGTGGATTGCTCACGATATGTTGAATGTCAGTTTCGGTTGCGGGCTTGATGGCGCCCATGTACGTGGGCGCTTGATAATTAGACCATCGCTGCGTTACGTCCGTGGTCCAATTGGGGTCCGTAGGCAAAATGATCTGCGCCCCGGGCGATAGAATCGGTCCAAACAACGCTGTGAGATTTGTAGGGGTGCCGGTGGTCGCCGCGAAGGTCAGCATCGACTGGAGGAAAGTCGTGGATACCATTGTTGCAAATGACCCTGACGGGGTTGACAGGCAAGCAAAACGAAGTATACAGACCGAGCCAGAGAGAATTAATTGGCAAAAGAGAGCGCGAACCAAATCCTTTAAATCCTACGACCAGGGGTGAATTTGTCCGGCTTGCAGTCAACAAGCTCGAGACCTGGCTTTCCGAGCTATGAGCTACAGGGAAGATTGCTTCTTTCTCTGTAGAATCCCAGGCTGGTGGGCATGGCATCTTTCTCATATGTAAGTTTGCAAAACTGTGGATATTGGTATTTGGCATTGGGATTCTATTTACTCCGGCCATTACTCCGACCCGAAGGCCACAGGGCATGGCTGAGCGGAGTGGCTGCAGTGTATACCGAGACATCTGTATCATTCTTGACACATCAAACGGATTGCAGTCAGTCATTGTACATTGGTAGACGGTGTTTCGTTCCAGCCACGACCTGCGATAGGCCGTGTGGAGTGCATACACCATGTGTCAGATAGTAACAATTCTGTGCGACACCTTGCACCTTTTGCTAGATAAGAGAGCTGCAGGATATCCCCAATCTGATTTCTCAATAGCTAGTATAATCAGCGGAGTCGCATTTGCATTCTTTAATGTCTATTTGTATAGCCGCCCACCTACCGTTCTTGTAGAAGGCCACCGCTTCGCACGAGATCAAATTTCCTACGACTTGAAGATTTTCGAGAATCTTGCTCCGTCAAATCATGGAGTTGCTACAATATGCCACGCCGACCAATCTTCTGGGCGGCCTATTTGCGTTCGTGGTCCTGGTCAGTGGGCCAGGCGATCAACAATCGATTCGACCGTCATCTAACCAGAGTATACATACATAGATCATCGCATACCAAGTGGCCCAGAACCCCCTCTCAGCCTTTCCCGGACCTCAAATATCCAAATACACGGACTTGGTTGCCAAATACTACTTTCTCACCGGGAGACGACCAGCTTATGTCCACTCACTGCATAAGAAATATGGTCTGTTTTGTCCACCTCTTCGTGCCAAAGCCAGATGTCCAGGACTACTAACCTCCTTCCATGCCCCGTTGTCCGAGTCAGCCCTGATGAGCTGGACATTTCCGACATCAGCGCCGTGAAAGAAATCCACAAGGTCGGAGGGCGATACCTCAAGGCGGGCTTTTACACGCACATCGGACACCGCAGCTATAAGACCCTCTTCAGCACGACCGATCCCGAGCACCATGCGGTTCGACGCCGTCTGTTATCGGGTCCGATTGCGCGCAATAATCTTGCGCGGCTGGAGCCCATCGTCGTTGCTCGCGTGCGCTTGACCATCGACCGCATGGCGGAAGAGCTGACGAGCCGCGGCGTCGTCGACGTGTTCAAATGGTGGACCTTCATGGCCACTGATATCATCGGCGAGTTGAGTTTCGGTGACTCGTTCCGCATGCTGGAACTCGGCCAGAAGAATCAATATATCACGGACCTGGAGAACGTCTCGTCTCTGATGGCCATCCGGACGACATTCCCGTTTCTCGTCCGACTGTCCGAGTACGTGCCGATCCCGATCTTCAAACATGCCGCAGCAGCTGGAGGCAGAATGGCGGTCTATGCCCGCCAGTCGATCGAGCGGTACAAGAACTTGATGGCGTCGAATCCGACCGATCCCAAGCCGACGCTCTTCACCAAGCTGTTCCACGGCGGGCCGGATGGTCTCACTGATTTCGAGATCATGCTCGAAGCGGGCGGGTACATCACAGCCGGCAGCGATACCACGGCCATTACCTTGACGTATCTGGTGTGGGCTGTGTGCAAGGACCCAACGATTCGGGATACCCTCGTGGTGGAACTGGCGTCGCTGCCCGAACAATTTACGGAGTCGGATGTCCGCGATCTGCCCTATCTCAACCAGGTCACCCATGAAGCGCTGCGTTTGTATTCTGCTGTGCCGGGTGCGTTGCCGCGAGCCGTGCCTCCAGAGGGAGCGACGTTGGCGGGATATCAAGTTCCCGGAGGCACGACGGTCTCAACACAGGCGTATACCCTCCATCGCGACGAGAAGGTTTTCCCAGATCCAGAGAGGTAAGGGCTGCTTCTGTTTCCTTTCTGCTTAATGATTCAGACTCACTGTCGTAGATTCGATCCAACTCGTTGGGCCAATCCGACGAAGGAGATGAAACATGCCTTCATGCCGTTTGGCGGCGGGTCTCGCAGTAAGTACTACTCATACTAACTACTCGATCAACGGGATTGAAACGCATAAACGCATACTTACCTTGCCAATAAATAGTCTGTATCGGCATGCATCTCGCCTGGATGGAACTGTTGCTTGCGACAGCCCTCTTCTTCAAGACGTTCCCGCAGGCACGAGTATCGCGCAAGGAAGGGATGGACGACCGCGATATGGAGGCGAAGATGTACTTTTTGGTCTCTCCGAAAGGGCGTCGGTGTCTGGTGGAGGCATGAAGAGAGAGAAATTTGTGGGCAAAGTATTGACGAGAATACGAGGATTTCCGTTCAGTATAAACAGTCAGAGTAGAGTGAATGAGATTTTTACATCCATTCGGCATGAAGGGCGATGATTCACACGAACAAGCGGTATCTATTCCAGGGTTTTGATCTGCTCCTTTGAGAACTATGTCACATCTTTCGAGCTATTTCTATCAAGGGGGTATTTTGGATGAGCCTGTGATCACCTCCAAGGCAGATTCTCTAGTACTTTCGATTTTTTTCCTTCTTGCTAGGCTGTTCGGATCACACCATCTATATATAGGCTATTCCGAACGTATGTGATTCCAGTTCCAGAATATCAACAACTGCGGTTTTCCCATCAACTCCGCGCCTTGCTACGATCCCGCTAAGTCCTGGGAACATATTTGCTGAGCGACCGAATCTTCGCTCCGTAGAAGTAGAACAGGACCGGAATCGGGAAGAACGCAATCCCCACGAAGCCGAGAAGGCTCGAGGCCCACAGGACCTTTTCGTCGAGGGAGTCATCAGCTCATGTTCTGAGGAGAATCGACGTGCGAGGGGGAGGAACTTACACCGAGCTGTCGATACATCGGAATCGCGAACAACGGGAACAAACCGCCGATCAACGAGCGCACCATCACGGTACCCGAAATGGCCGAGTTCGCATTGACGGAGTAAATGTCAAGAACGTACGCAAGGCACTGCAGCAGAATAATCTGGACGCCGGCTCCGATGGGCAGTCCGGACAGGATCTGCGGCCATGGTGTGATGGTGGGAGCAGACGTCCAGGCGAACCAGAACAACCCGATTGGAAGCAGGCCGGCGCCAACGATCATGGGTGGGAGACGGTCTTCTGGCACGAGTTTGCCATCCTTGAGAAACTTCTGCCTCAGGGTCGTGAGCGTGTAGTAGGAGACGTAGACGGATCCGAGGATGATGCCGATGATAATGGCAATGAAGGGCAGAGCGCCGACGACTGGATCGAAACCTCTCTGTTGGATGAAACTGATGGGATAGGCCTAGGTATATTAATGGAATCGTTCAGCCCCTGGACCAGAGAGCTCGTGGAGAAGTGTGCTTACCACAAACAAGAGATACACCATGCCGAAGGTGAATGAAATGTACAAGGTCATGAGAAGCAAGATCGGCTCGAGGCACAGCATGGTGAACGGACGACTGAGATATCGGACGACAAAGTCCTTGACGTCGACTGGAGTCTCCTCGAGCTTGGAGTGGAGGGCCCAATTCTTGGTCTTGAATCGCAGCTGCTGGGCCTTCCTCTTCAGCAGGACCGGCACGTACGTCTCCGGCAAGATACACCAGCCCATGGTTCCAAACGCCGCCCCCATGATCATGGATAGCCAGGCAGTCCAGCGCCAGCCCAGGGAACTTTGCACCACGATACTGCCGATAATCGCGCCCATCGACGGACCGATCAGGGTCGTGGCGGCAAAGATGGCGACTGCGACACCGCGCTCGACGGGGGAGAGGAAATCAGCCATGTAGCCGCCCACAATGGCCGGAGATCCAGACGAGGCAACGCCGCCGAGGAAGCGAAAGAGCAAAATGGTCCAGACATCCTGAGCCATTCCCACGGGGATCTGGAAGAGAATGAAACTGATGTAGCCCGCGAATAAGGGGAGCTTGCGTCCGTACAGTTCCGAGGCCGGTCCCATCATCACAGGTCCCGTGGCGAATCCAAAGACATAGAGCGATGTTGCGAGGGTCATCACCTCAGGAGACACGTTGAACTCCTGCGAGGTGGCGATGGCGGCTGCACTGAAGACGGAGCTGGCAAAGGTGGCTGCGAAGGTCATGGCCCCCAAGATGGTCGCACAGCACCATTTCCTCCATGGGGGGAGATTCAGCGGATTCAATGGGTCATCAGGACCGCTCAACTCAACCAGGTCGGAATCGTGCGTCCGGTCGCTCCCATTTGGTAGGAGAGGCGTCGTCTCTAGGTCCTCCTGGTTATGAACCATGGTGTTCTCTGATCAATCGAAGGGGAGGGAGGGGGTATGAAAATCGAAGTAGATGGTGCGCCATATCGTCCGCGTTCCTGTGGGATTTGGCATATATAAGATCTTGCTGACAGACTTAATGGCAGTCTCTCGTGTCCAGTCAATGCAGTTGATCATCGATCTGCCGCGAGACGCAAATTCCAATATTTGCAGAACTTGCTGATACACTGCAAGACATTCAGAGATCACTCGGCTGTGCTCACTATTCATCTGGTTTGGAGTTCCAGTTGAAACGAAAACCCCAGAAACTCCGATGAGAAACTCCGGCTGGCAAGATGCGCTGGTAATTTTCAACACGGCCTTCTCCAGTGATGACTGACCCAGGAATAAATCAATTGGGTTCGATCCCATGCACCGATGGACAAACACGCGCAGCTAATTCCTACCCAGTACTTCCCTGTATCTATGGGGCCAACCCGTGAGAGCCCTAGGGGCTGATCTCCGCGACATTCTCGATTGCTTCCCGGCTTATATATCGAACAGACGACGAGGTTTCTCAGCCATCTCTGCCAGATTCCAGAGTCAACACAATCGCTGTGAGCAAGATGCCGTGGTCCGAAGTCTCTCCAGGTCATTACCAGCGACGACTGGGTGAAAATGAACAGTTCATCAAGCTGATCGGCGACCGCGCCCACGCCGCAGGTCGCGAACATTGGTCCGTCACAGCAACGGCCTCCTTCAAAGCCACTGGTTCTCTGGCCGAGAGCGAGTGGTCCACGACCCTTCGGGAGGCGTGGAAAGTGTTACGGTTCCACCATCCAAGCATTGCCTCGACGGCGGAAGAGGGCACAGTGCATTATACAGTGCCTGACGCTGCGAGCCTGGAGAAATGGGCTGACCAGACCTTTCTGGTGGTGGACGACCCCGACACCAGTGCCGACGAGCTGATTGCCGGCCTCAAACCAGGCCCCTTGGTCACGCTGCACTTTCTCCCGCACCATTCGCAGATCGTGATCCACGCGCCGCACTGGCGGACGGACGGTTATGGAGCGCTCCAGCTGGTCGACGCCTTCTTTGCCGCGGTGGCTTCCCTTGCGGATCACCACCCGGCCAACCTGTCTTGGGGCGAGGAACCCAGTCGGCTGGTCCCGAGCGTCGAGGAGGCGCTGAACTTGCCCGAGGTCGCGACGCCCGAGATCATCGCTGCCACGGGGCAGTATCTGGCCACGATGGCCCACATCCGAGGAGCCATCGGGGTTTCCTATCGCGGAGATCTGACCACGCCGCCAGGGGGCACTCGCAGCGCCCGACGTCGCCTCTCCGAAACCACCACGGAGGCGCTCGTCAACGCCTGCCAAGCCCGCGGGATCAGTCTCCTCTCTGCCGTTCATGCGGCGGTGGCCGCAGTCAACTACGCGGGAGCGCCGGCCGATGCCCGAGACAAGCACTACACCAGCACCATCCGACTCAGCCTGCGGCCGTACCTCCCGGAGCCGTATAACACACCGGCGGGTGCCTCTGGCCTGTATACGGGGGGATACATGTTCCGAGTCCCCGCGTCGCAATCGTGGGCCGAGAACGCCCGCCAATATCACGCCGAGTATCAACGCGGTGTGACCCAGGAGTTTCTGTCGTCGCGACGGCAATATGCGATCCAGGCGCTGGACATCTTGCGCAAGGGCATGCCGGTTCCGAATCCACTCCCGAGCGACGTCGACATCTCGAGTGTTGAGGATGCGGAGCGGCTGGTGGCCACCGTGCGCCAGACCAATGACGGGACTCTGGAGGTTCTCCGCGTGGGTGTCGGAGTGGAAACATTGACGCGGCAGATGTACTGCTTCGTGTGGACGTTCCGCAACCAGCTGGAGTTCAACCTGGTGTACAATGAGGCGTACCATGACGCCGCCCAGGCGGCAGAGCTGTTGGAGACTTTGCAAACCGTGCTGGAAACGGAATTGCTGGTCCAGGATCAAGGTTTATGAAAACGAACATCACAATGAATGCAACTGCCGAGAGAACTATAAGAATTACTATGCTGAAACATTGTCTCCAAATTTGCTCTCTAGATCTTGATGGCTTTTGCCTCTTCGGTTGACATAGTCTCAGATAGAACACTCGGGTTACCATTTTCCTTTCACCACACTAAATCAAGGCGCACGCCGTAGATTGGACTCTCCTAACGTTGCTACAAACGAGATTTTGATTAATAGAGTTGCAGAAATGGGGAGTAGAATGAATGTCTCCAGGAATTTTAGGTTAATAGAGACGCTCTGTTTGCATCGAATGTACCTTAAATCGCCAACGTCTATTGAAGCGTCATACCACATCAAGTGTTGGTTGAGATGAGACCTATCCATGCAACTCAGCAACAACGACTATGCTAGATTTCGGGCTACGCTTTTAAACAAGTTCATCGAACAGACGAACCAAACAATCAGCCAATATACTCCACATACTTGGTCCACTCCGGATCGGCAAGCAAAGCCTCCAAATCCTCATCCGTCAAGCACGCCAACGAATCGCAATCACCATCCGGATTCTGCGGGAAGAAATACAGTAGACTCGGAAACGGGATGCCCGGAAAGTTCGGCCGTCTGATAAAGTCCGGCCTGCCCAGCTTGCCAAAAACAGGGAACAAGTCCACGCGAAGCACGGACGAGGAACCCACGTCCGTGTCGGGATTGAACTGGCCTCCGTACGCGATGGTCGATTTGTCGGGCTCTCTGGCGATGAAGGTGGCGAAGCTGCGCACGTTGTAGGGCCTGTTGGTCTCGTTGAGCCGCTTGCGCATATGCGACGCGATGGTGGAAAGAGGCTTCTCGGCGAGGTCCCGGAACGAGAACCATGTGGTCACGTTGTGGACGAGGTCGCCCATGTATTCGGCTGGGATGCCCAGGGCCTTTCGGGCGTCGATGGCGCGCGAGAATCGCGACATGGCGTCCGGGGTCTGGCGACGGCGGAGACGGACGGTGGTGAACCGCTTCCAGCAGAAGGCGCTGACGGCATCGTCGGTGGTGATGAATGGTACGTCCGGGTCGAAACCCTCGCGTTGGCTGGCGAGCTCCTTCAGCTGGGCCATTTTCTCGGCCGTGAAGCGGAAGAAGTGCCATCTTGCAGGATCGGGCCGGACGACTGGAGCCGACGCGGTGATCGGTGGCCGTTTGTGGTGGCTGTGATCGAGCATGGGCTCGTCGGGTCCCAGCAGAGGGACAAGATTCCTTCGATCCCGATTCACCTGCTCGAGGAGGGAATCCGGAAACTCCTCACCACGCATCGCCATGGCGATCAAGCGTGCAAATCCGAACAACCCGCCCGCGTCGGTCATGTTGTGGTGGGTGACAAAGTCCAAGAAGACTCCGCCGTCGACGAAGCTGGCCTGGAGCCGAACGACGCGTGCCGGGTCCTCCTCGGAGTCCTCGAACCGCTGTGGAAAGGCCGTGGTGGGAGCAAGGTGTTCGGATGCCAGCATGGAGATGGGCGCTTTCCGTCGCCTGATCTCCGAGTAGGGTGGAAACGCGTGGGAGACATCTTTGACGGTGATGGGTTGCTCTGGTGGTGGACATGGGACCACTCTGTACAGGCCGGAATTGCCAGGTCCCTTGCCTACATTGATGACCTTGGCCGCCATCCAAGGGACCTTTTCCTTGACTTTGGTGATCGCTGCCTCGAGATCTTGGATGATTTCTTCTCGAGTGACGCCCTCGGGCATGGGGAAGGGAAGCATGATGTGGCTATAGACCTGGAGCATGGGTAGCTGGCCGAGCACATCTTGATAGCGGTCGAGATCCTGATACTCTTTGGACTTGTCCATGTTGAAATATTTTGTGAGAAGTCTATTTTCTGGCGATCAGGATGACAATCCAATGGGAGCAATTCAAGTCGGGGACGCGAGGGGATGGCAGAACAACGACATACCTCGACGTCCTTGAATCAAACTGGGAACTCAATCAGCCTCTGTAAGTGATGTCTGCAGGGCCTCAATGTCAAAAGTGATGCCTTTTCGAGTCCGTTCTCATCAACGCTTTGCAGTTATCGAAGGGTGTGAGGCGATTTAGACATGTGTCAAGCAGACCCGGGATTTAACGATTCCTGCACGTGGTTATACGACAATTCTGAGATCTCCCACTGCGAGCCATGTAACTCCATGATCATACGAGATGGAAAGTGAGCGATGGTATCCGGTTTTCCAAACTTCGGCCCATACGAGGACCACTATTCCATTCCGGCGTGAGTGTGAGGAAATGATTGCTCCAATCCATTGGATAGAGCCAGGGAATCTTGGGAATTTCAGATACACTATTAGGCCCCTGCAAATCATCTCTGGCGTTGGGATCGGATTGTTATGCAGTGATTCGTGTCTTGGAACTCCGAAATAGAAACTCCGCGATCATGATCATCCGGGCTTAACCAGAAGAACATTCGCCTAACACCGTCGCTGATAGGCTTGTTGACAGCTACATACGACAGCAGACATGTCGACCGATTCAGTAGTTGATTGTGGAACTGTGATTTTTCTTTGGTTTATGCTCGATTGAAGAAGACCGGTTTTCGAACTTGCGAAAGGTCCATTGTGGACGCCTCAAACATTCTACATCCAATGATACCGCAATCATGGAGTTCGCTGTATTCCTTACTTGGACTTATTCACAATCTCAGTTTTCTTTACCTGCTGGCGACTCATTCGGCGTCAATTTGAAGGCCACAGCCAGTTTTCAGAGAGAACGAACTTCCAAATACGCCAGAGGAATCTCCAGACCGGGCCATCGTTGGTGGCAGCATCACGATCATCCGTTTGGCAGTGACTCGGGGTCTGCATCCTCAATATATGAACGCCTGAATCTACGAGCGCGCACGAAGTCTTTGCGAGATCGAAGCTGGCATCGACTTCCTACCTGAGGTCGTGGATCTGCGCATTCACGGAGCTTCTAGAGGGTCGCGAGCCTTCAACGATTCGAATTCCGAGTTCGAATGGGTCGATGGATACAACGAGGATGTGGATGACCCTCAATACACGCAGGGAAAGTATGACATCGACGCAATCATGCATGAGAATGGGGGAGTACAAGTGCAGCTGGAATTATGCATGTTGTCTGGATTTAGAACCTTAGGAAGCAGCAGAGAGTTCGGGTTGCAGCTGTTCGCTTCCATTATCGTTGGTCAATTTGCATTACAATGAACCCACATTGACGATTCAGCTCATTTCGATTGCTTACGAGTCATTCAAGACGGAGTTTCTCTCTCAGCGCTGGCACATGCCAACAATCGTATATCGGAGCAAGTCTTGCATTTTTATACAGCAAGACGTCGATTGTAAAGGCAGGCGAGATTGATCAGTTTACTTCTATCTTCAGTGTCACACTCACTTCTTCCGAGCTGGCATGTATATATCCCTTTATCTACCATTCACGATGCTTGACGATCAACTTTTCTTGAAAGATTGCCGGAGTTTCTCTTCGTGGTTATATTTCGGAGTTTTCCTGCTCCGGACAGAATCCCATGTCGCGCCAGGACTGATCGTTCTTTTCTTCATGCGGTTCTTATTACTCCTGACGGTCCTCCTGTCCTGGCTGTCATTGTCATTTGCCAGAACGAGTTCTCCTGCTCCCACTTCCAAAGATGGCCTGGACAGAAGGCCTTCAGGGAACCTTTCGCAAAGAGCTCAGTGGCGCGGAGAAGATCTACCGTGCCACGTCGACAGCCTTCAAGGCCACCGGACATGAACATTGGGGCCTCTACTGCGTCTGTGCCATCCACTTTGGGCCGTCCTTCCATCCCCGCGACCCCGCCACGGCGTTGCGCGACGCCTGGATCGCGCTGAGATTCGAGTTCCCCGCCCTGGCCTTGGTTTCCGACGGCTTCACAGCGGTGTATACAGTCCCCGATACGGGTGTGGTCGACTCCTGGGCGGAGCAGACCTTCTTCGTCGAGACGACCAAGACCGCGGACGACATCATCGCGCAGTATCCCCTACGAGACCTTCCGGCCTTGTATTATCTACCCTCGACGTCTGAGATCCTGTTCCTCTCCTCGCACTGGCGTGTCGACGGCATCGGCACCTGCCTGCTGCTCGACCGGCTCTTCACGCTCGTCGCCCAGCGAGCAGATGTCGTGTCCCTGCAATGGGGACTCGATCTGGACAAGATCTCACCCAGCTTAGAAGATGCTGCCGGATCGCCGGAGACGACAACCCCCGAGATTGAAGAGGCTGCGCGGCGCATCCTCGCCAACTTCCAGCAAAAGGCCATGCGCAGCATCGGTCTTGCATACAAAGGAGATCGGACAACGCCACCAGCTCGGCCTGCGAACCAGGCCGTCGTCTTCACCGCAGAGAGCTCCAAGGCTCTTGTCGCGGCATGCAAGAAGCGCCAGATCAGTGTCTCCGCTGCCATCTACGCTGCTCTGGCCGAAACGGTCTTTGCCCTGACACCGACAGAGGGCGTCACCGAGTATACGACCATCATGGCCGTCAATATGAGACCGCATCTGAAGCCGCCGTATAACTCGCCCGCCCACGCATGCCGGACCTACGTCGCCAGCATCACGCCAGAAGTCCAACGGGACAGCGACTTTGCGCATCGGACAGCCATGCTCACCAACCAGTTCAAGAACTGGCGCAATGACGAGCTCATGCAAGCGTTGCGTCTGATCTACAAGCTCCAATCCCAGGCAATCCTTGCGCCTCGACCGGCCGCGAATGGACCCCCGCCGGACCCGCCGAGTGGCATTACGCTCAGCAGCCTTGGCGTCATCGAGCAGTTTCTGAGGGGGGATTATGATGGCGTGGTGCATGTTGATCGGTTCCGGTTCGGCGTCAGCATGATGACGAGGCAGATGCTGCTGTATCTGTGGACGTTCCGAGGGCAGCTGAACCTGTCGATCAATTACAACGACGCTTACTACGATGCCTCCACGACAGAAGCGGTGTTGCGCCGCATCCAGGCGACGCTTGAAGCTGAACTGGGGGCCAAATTGGAGCCGATCTCGTTGGGACCACTAGAGTAGTTACAGATCTTGTATCCGCATGATGGGCTCCGGTAATATGGTGAGGCGGATGATCAAACTGGAATCTATAATATCAATGGAATGGTACTAGGAAAGTCCCGCTCTGTCTTCAGGCAATGTCATCGCCTCTCCCGATGCCTCTATCCTGACACTAGAAAGGGTTTCTTAGCTTCTTCAGTTTTCTGTTTGGACATATCTCTCATTCGTAACAATAAACGATACTACAGATAACGTGGTGAAGTAGCTTGTCCGGATGAAAGGGAAAATCCAAAATGCAACAAAAGAAAGAACGGTATTGGTAATTTGCACTGCACGGGTGTACCTCTAGAACATGGATTTCGGTACAAAAGGGCATCTCCACGCGATCAACGCGCTCCTCCCTTGAAAATCATCTAGCTACAGGGAGATCACCAACTTCTTCGCAGACACACCACCCTTCTTAAGCGTATCCAATCCCTGCTGGAAGGCCTCCAGCCCCGTCCCAATGACCTCTGGGTCAGGCGCGGCGACGTACTTGCCCTCGGCGAGCGCCTTCGGCAGGTAATCAACGAAGATGGCGGGGCCGACCTCGTTACCCGTGATGGCGCTAGCAATGAAGAACTTGGCCTGAACCCCCGCAGGCAGTTCCTTAGGTCCCTGGTTGGCGAGGGCGACGAACTTCTTGCCCTTAATCTGGTTAGCAATTTCAATGCAGGGGCCTGGGGCCGTGACACCGATGGCAAACACGCCGGCGCTGTTCTTCCCCTCAAAGGCGGCAACAATATCAGACACAACGGTGGGGCTATTATAGTCAAATGCCTGGCTCGCGCCAAGTTTCTTGACGTAGTCGAAGTTCTTAGGTGATGCAGTGGTGATAACCTCATAGCCAGCTGCCACAGCGAGCTGGATGGCATTGCTGCCTACACTGCTTGAGCCACCCCAGATGAGCACTGTCTCACCGTTGGCAGGGCGGGCAGGAACGGTAGGCAAGTCAAGAGCAAGGGTATCCTTCTGGAAGAGACCGGCGGCGGCCGTGGAGAGACCCAAGGGCAGGACGGCGGCGTTCTCGTATGATAACCCGCTGGGGATCGGAGATGCCATGTGTGCCAGCAGCACAACATACTGCTGGAACGCGCCATCCGCGGGTCTGTTGCTTCCAAATCCAGTCGCCATACCCACAACGCGGTCGCCCACCTTGAATCGTTCCGTGCCAGCGCCGGGGCCAACCTCGACGACCTCACCCGCGACGTCGGAGCCCAGGATGGTTGGGTACTTCGTCCATGGGAACAGCATGGCGCCGACATCCCGTCTCGCCCAGTCAACGGGGTTGAGGGCCACCGCGGCATTCTTGATCACGATCTCGTTCTCGCCGGCGTGGGTGTACTCGGCCGGCTTGACCTCCAGAGGCTGGGCCTGGGCGGTCAACCAGGCCGCGGAGTTGGAGGGCACGGAGGATCCCATTGTGAATGAAGAGTGGAAGGAGTGAAGCAAGTGAGGTGGTAGCGAATCAGACAGACGAATCGAGGCGATTGGACGCGCAGGACAGATTGATGAGAGAGGAAGACTTGCTCGAGCGAAGGACTGATGTCGGAGATGTTGACGGCTTATGAACGACAACATCGTGCCCCTTCGATTGCCCCTCGATTATGCCCCTCCATCAGACCCCTGGAGAATGACGGCAGATTGAGGTCTTAAGACCGCCGAAATCCGAGGCAATGAATACTAGAAGCTATCCAGGATTGGGATATCTCCATCGGAGTACGGAATGTGTTTCAGTGATACGTACGGTAATTTATTCCATCATACCGGGTTTCGGAGTTTGTCATCGGAGTTTCTTGAATTGTATGCAGTGTTTCATACGTTCTGCCAATGTGAACCTTGCCATGGACAAATTGCTGATTCGATCTAGGTACTCTGTATCCTGAAACCAATGTGTATGTGTGGAAATGGCATACTATCCAGAACCATTGAATATGCACAAAATTGCAGTGAGTAGAATAAGAAATCTTTCTCACAATATCTCTAGATACATTCGACATGATAGAGATTTCCATGAATGAGGATTGCCATATTGGTCAATGAATATCAGGATCGTAAGGAGCGCATGGTTGTGCTGTATTCTGGAGACGACATGGTACGATCCTAAGATCTCTGCATTCTGATTATCATTTGCAATATCCATGGATTAGTACCTAGGTACTATCAATGAGGGAGTATTCGTGGAGTAGCTACACTTTGGTAGGGGTCTACAGGGTCATAATATCATAGTAATATGGTTGACATCTCGCTCGAGTACAACAACGATGCTCGTGGAGACAGCTCCATCGAAGCCACAAACCACGGCCGTGCGAATTTCATAGAATCATATTACGCCAAGAGAGCCGAGAAGACAGCTCATAGTCCAGCCACTTCGCTCGTGTCGAAGGCTGGCCTTATGCACTTTTTCCACCCTGACTGACAGCCGCCAAGCAACGGATGAAATGGGTGCCTTTTTGTCACGTAGCGGTGCATAAGTGCGGTGCAGGCACGGAAGGGGAGAGGCTTGAAGCGGCCCCTTTCAACGAGACAGTCTCTTATAGTCGTGTCGGTAGTAGAATTGCACTCCAATCCACGGCTCATTCCTTTTTCCGTCAGTCTCGAAGAAACTACTAAACTGACGACCGAGGAAACTCTGTCGTGGTGAGATCTGACCCGATTCTTCTTCTTGTTGTCTCTAACGCCAAGCTTTATCTGACGCTCGTATTTACGCAGATGGTGGAAAGGAAAGCCCGCCAAGTTGCCAGCTCAATCAGATCAGACGGCGGGGCATGCCCCATTGACCTACCGTCGATGACCGTGCAGAAAGAGGCTTCACGGGGGCCAATTTTGACGCCGCGTTGCCTTACGGATGAGCCCGCCATGGCTTGTCTGAGCGTGATTCTAAAAGCGCCACCTATAAAATAGAGCTGACGGACTCGGCATTTGACAGTTTCTAACTTTGCGGAGAAACTCTGAGATTGCTCTTGTCTGCTCTTGACGTGACCCTTGGGGGACCGCTGAGAAAGAACGACAGAAAGAAAAAAGAAAACTCCTCGAAAGATGCCCAGTTCAGAAGACGGAGCACCTCGGCCCAGACAGAACCCCGGTTTGGCGTGTGAAGAGTGCCGAAGAAGAAAACTGCGATGCGATAGAGAGAAACCTCGATGCGGTGTCTGCACGGAATCGGGCGTGGAATGCCACGTAACGTCAGTCCGCCCGCCAAGGGGCCCCAGGAGAGGCCATATTAAGGCGTTGCAGAGTCGAATTGGTACTGTATAACCCAATATGAGCCCAGCATGATAAAATTTGCCAAGCTTACGGTTTGATGCTTTCCGCGCAGCTGCCTTGGAGCGACGTCTTATCGCACAGCAAAGAGGGCTCCTTGTTTCTGAACCAATCGTCACTCCGCTGGATGAACCAGTGGTCACTGGGACATCGAGTGAAGAACAAGTGCAGTTTCAAGATAGCTTTCCTATCGCCGATTGCGTGACTTCTGCCCAAGACGCATTCGCAGACACGGGCGGATTTGAAGCAGGTGCAAGCTCGCCAGGGACGAGCATCCCCAAGTCGATGCGAGTGGAGTTGTATGTCCCCCCGAGATCAACCCTGTTCTTCTTCTTCTTCTTTGCTTCTTATATTAGTTACGTATGCAGGAGGCGGAGGTGGGACAAAGGAAGAATCCGTCAAGACAATTCCAATTGCGAACTTGGGCCGTCTGACAAAGTGTAGAGATCTGTTATATTTCGATAGGGTGCATATATTCGCGCCGATGCTTCATCGACGACGGTACTTGTCGTGGTCTCAGCAGCCGAGCAAATCCGAATCCCGTAGCTGTTTACAATATGCGATGTGGACTCTGGCAGCATCGTCATCGTCGCAGTTCCAGCATATTGTAGACTCCCTCCATAGAGACACCAGTCGTATGTTAGAGGCATTGCAGTCGAAAGACGTCAACACCAGCACTGATGAGATTGACATTGAAGAAGTCCAAGCATGGATCCTACGGGTGATCTATGAATCCATGCAGGCCAATTATCGACGTGTCTGGATCAGTGCCGGTCGTGCCCTTCGATTGGTACAGTTGATGAGACTGTTCGAGGTTGACGGACCCTATGCCATGCAGACTGACTGGGTCAGTGCCGAGGAAAGGAGGAGGACATTCTGGATGGCATACTTGCTGGATCGATTCGTCAGTGCCCAGAACGGGTTGCCACTGATGTTGAATGAGCAAGTGGTGAGGACTTTCAGCTTTCCATGATGCCAAACTCCACTTCCTTCTCTTTCTGGTACGTCTATCTAATCCTCATTCTACTAGATTTCAACGCGCCTCCCAGCCCCAGAGACGGCATTCCAAAGCGCTCAGCCCGTCGAAATGGGATTTCTATCCCAAGTGATTACCGGCAATCAGGAGTCCATCTCTGCTTGTACCGAATGCATTGTTTTAGTGACCATCTGGGGACGAGGTCTATCACACAGCCATCAAGCCTCCGTGGAAAGTCTCTACGGAAGCGTTTCCCAGGACTTCTGGCACCGCCATCAGTGGCTGCACGCCATGCTGATGCAACAGATACAGAATTTATCGCTGAAATATCCCACTGGATCTCATCAGATCGATCCGATGTTGATATTCACTAATATGGTGGCACAGGCTGCCGTACTCTATCTTTATAAGATTATTGAGGCTGTTCCCTGCGAAACCGAGGAAAGCAGAGCATTGGTGATGGAGTATGAGAGAGGGGCGTTAGCAGCTGCTCAGGAAATTGTTGATCTTACCAAAGCTCTAGGACAGCTCAGTTATTTCAAGGTAAGTCTACTAGACCTCGTTGTTGATCGAGTTGTGTATCTCAATTCGTTTCATCAATCTAATGAGAGAATAAAATGCACAAGGTCCATCCGTTTACACCAATCCCCCTATCTCTTTGCGCAGAATTCTTCATGATGCGCCGAACCCTCGATGACTCGTTCGATCCTCAACTCCAATTGATACTAGAGGCGCTGCGTAGGATAAACGGTGGCAAAGATCTCGCCCAGAGCTTCGTACAGTTGTTCGAATTGGTCGATGTTGAGGATCTCAATAGGCCCTTGAATGAGGAGGACTCGGATGGTTCATCTCTATAGAACCCTCCATATACAATAAGAGCCAATTTTCAACTCTTTTTTTATTTCTTTAAAGAAGGACCCAAAGACACATCTTGGTTTTACTCTATATTGAATTGTCGCCAATGCGATCCTCTCACCTCATACCGACTCCAGTCTACGCTTGTATTCCTCTGCCGTATCACGCATCATGGCATCGATATCATAATCCCATATCTTGTGCGAGCGCCAATGAACCTCTTCGCCACATTTCTCAGCATCGCGTCCGGCCTTCGGGTTCTGCCACTCGTAAAGCTCGCCCAACATCCGACTGCTCTCCACGACCCAGTGCGTGCGTTCCAGACGAATGGCATCATATGTCGCGAAGGCGGCTCGCAGGATTTCCGCCTTGGTCTTGTTCGATTCCTGCATGGTCGTAGCAGCCGCGGCCATCAGGGCAGCCAGAACTGTCGCATCCTCGATGCCAATACCCGCTCCAGCACCGTGGTGCGGTGCCGAGGCGTGGGCCGCATCGCCAGCAATGCATATGCGACCACGCACATAAGTCGGCGCGGGATGGTCGTACGTGTCGAAAACCGCCCACTTGTCCAGCGTGTCTGGGAGAAGCTGCATAATGGCGCGCACGACGGACCCAAATCCAGCAAAGGCCTTGACCGCGTCTGCCTTGTTGGCAGGGGCAGACAACTTGTCCTTGTATGGCCACTCGTTCGGGTCGGTGACGAATGCGACGACGTTCAAAAGGGCGCCTCCCGCCACGGGAAATGTCAGAACGTGTGCATCTTGGCCTAAGCGCATGATTCGTGTGGATGTCTTGTCGTATCCGATGGCTTGGACGGCTTGGTCCATGGGTATGAGGCCACGGAAGGCCGCTTTATGGCTGTATCGAGGATACGATACTGGATTATCCTCGCCTAGGATGAGCTGGCGAACGCGGGATCTGATGCCATCACAGCCGAGAACTGTAGCGTCAAAAAGTCAATGGTTAGCCAGTGTGCTGAAGGATGGGTCTAGCAGATGTCTCCTTTTTTTTTTCTCACCTGCATCAGCTTCTTCAGTTGTGCCGTCATAAAACTTCAGAAGCAGTTTCTCCCCATCACCCCTATCGACAATCGTATCCAGATGCTTATTGAACTTGACATATCTCTCCGGAATGGATTTGACCAATTCATCTAGAAAGTCCGCACGATGACATCCCTCGAACCCCCTCTCCCCAAGATACATCTTGAAAAGCAACTCTTCACGCATTTCATCGGGGCTCTCGCCGCTGCAATTGTACCCATCCACCCATTGAAACCAGTCTGTCGTATTCTGCACGGCGACTTTTTTGAATGCGGCATGGATTCGAGGATCTAGTTCTTTCATGGCGCGCTCGGCATTGGGTGTGAACCCGATCCCTGCCCCGATTTCACGGAACCCGCGTGCTCGTTCGTAGACTGTAACGTGGACATTCCGGCTGAGCAGGCCCAACGCTAGGGCTATGCCTGTGATGCCTCCGCCGATGATGGCCAGATCGAGAGGCGCCTCTTCTCTTGTCATGCCGGGTATCTCGGTTCGTGATAGCTGGATTGGATCGATAGATCAGAGAGACTGCTTTTCTGTCTGCGCCGAACCGGCTGAAATGGTAGTAGTCAATCGAAGGCTGCAAAGAGGAAGTTTGCACAACTAGTGTTGGAATATCATAATCCTTGCCCTATGTGAGCCTCCATGTTGGATCATCAGGCTTAAATAAACGCGCCGCCCAATCCAGGTGGGAACATGTTACGAGCATACGAGGGTAAGGTCATCAGAGAGGGTTGATGACCCTGTTAACGGACTTTGTCACTTCACTTCTTCTTCGTCCTCCCAAATAACTAGGTCAGACTTTGATTAGACACATCCCCTGCTACGTACCATTCATGCCTGTTTGACAAAAATAATGCTCCATTGCAACACTCAAAGAACAGACCTAAGCCCTAAGACCGTGAGCTTACTTAATGCAGCAGCCTTACCAGCCAAATCCAGTACGGAGTTATTATTCGAATGTTGCTAGAACCCAAGTACGAAGTGACTCATCTTTGTTCGTGTCCCTGTTCAATTCTCGGAGTTTCTTGTTGGAGGTTCCTCTCGGTTCAGGAGTTTCGGAGTTTCTAAACGGTGATGATAGTCGCCCTTGTCGACTGCAATGGTGTTTTTTCCGGCCCATTTCCTGCGAGTGCGGCTCAGATACTGGATATGACGGACTTACGGCACTTTTTTATCTCCTTCTATCTCCTAGGGAGTTAGCAAGAAGATAGAGAGCACTGCTTTGGACAGCACAGACCTCTATTTCTAGGGCCATCGTCTCACACTGCAGGAATGGCGCTGCTAGGATACAGTTGATCGTTAGGAACCGAAGAAAAAAATCGGGGTATGTTGGAAATTATAGGCTGTTTGGCACCAGGATCTCCTCGCCCCCGATACCCATGGTTACAATCATCTCCAGTAATATCTCTGTTTCCATCGCAAAGCTATGGAGGGCTTTTGTAGTAACAGATTGTCGCCTCGGTACATAAGGAATACTGTAGCGTTGCAGAACTCAAGGATAAACTCCGAATCTGACTCGATGCGCTTTCAATGTCATGGCTCGGGAAATAAGTGAACTACACCTCACCACGACAGAAAGAAAAGGTATGGAAGCAGACCGTGGAGTTGAATCATTGAGGAAGCCATCTTCTGAATTGTGACACTTAGACGTGTGATGCAGCAATCGTTGGGAACTGAAGAAAGATTCGAGATTAAGAGGCCAGTTATGTTCTCATGAAGACCAGGGTCTCAATAATTGGATACCATTCTCCATTATTCTAGATTAGAAGGAACCATTCATTTAGATTACAGGGCTCAGTTAGGGATAAGTGGGGAAAAAAAAGTTTGTCAGCTTCTATTCACTCCATACTCTCACCAAAAACGTTTATACGATAATTACTATATTACTTTCTGGGAACATACTTTCCGGGAACATAAACAACTAATGGACCATAACTCACCTAGCACATGCCCATTAGGCCCGTCGTCTCGGGGTTTGTGAGTGTTGCAGCCGTTAGCAATCACGTAGGTGGCCTGACACACATACTGATCTGGGGCAGTATAGAAGGACTGCTACCGCTGTTGATGACACAGTACTTTAGCAGTCCTGTTGTCTTCGCTTCCTCCCTAGCAGATTCCGCGCATACTACTTCGGCTTTGAAACAAAGACAATGCCACCACCTAGAGGCACGCCCAACTTGCTTGAAGGGCCTGGTCGGTGGCCTGATGGACATGAAGATTGACCATAGTTCTCGCCGCTGACATATTGCCCAGGTGACTACGATGTGACCTCCATCGTCCACAATGACACCTACCCTGCAATCGATCCTCTCAAGGCCGACTTGTCCGGAAAAGCCGTATTCATCACTGGAGGGTCCAGGGGCCTCGGACGCGCCATGGTTCTATCCTTCGCCAAAGCGGGTGCATCATATATTGCTGCTGGTGCTCGCTCCGACATGACCCAGCTGGCTAAAGACGTCGCTTCGGCTGCAGCGTCTGCAAATCGACGCGCACCCAAGTTCCTACCACTCCAGCTCGATGTTACGGACCAGAAGAGCGTCGAGGACTCTGCGGCAGCAGTCAAAGCGGAGTTTGGCCGTTGTGACGTGGTGGTGAACAATGCCGGTGTCCTCGGTACATTCGGCGGCATCGTGCAGACTGATCCCGAAGAGTGGTGGCAGGTGCTGAACGTCAATCTGCGCGGGCCATATCTTGTCTCTCGTTCATTCTTACCTCTTCTGCTTGAGAGTGACCTCAAGGCCTTGATTCACGTCACTAGCGTTGCTGCCCATTTGCTCAACCCGACCTTGAGTGCCTATCAAACATCGAAGATGGCGCTCCTGAAGTTCTCCCAATTGATCCATGCTGAATTCGCCAGTCAGGGGCTGGTGACTTTCGCGATTCACCCTGGCAACTGTCCCACTGATATCATGGGTGGGCCTGAAGGTCTTAATGAGCATGAAAAACTAAGTCCGAATCCCTCATGGCTCGTTTCTATCCAGCTTGACCGTGGGAAAATAGCTAACGTGATTTTCTGTATAGTCTTCGTCGAGACGCCAGAAATCAGCGCAGACACTCTCGTATACCTCATCTCGGAAAAGCGAGATTGGCTTGGAGGCAGATATATCAATGTCACATGGGATATGCCAGAGCTCATGGCGAAGAAGGACGAGATCGTTGAAGGGGACAAGCTAAAGGTCAAGTTCGTCTATTAGCCAGTCAGATCGGTCGGAGAATTGGAAGCAAATTTTGACCCTTTGTTAGATTCAGTCTGCTGTAGAGCGGCCGGGGCAGGAGCCAAGATTTTGATTAATAAGTTCTGGAGCTGATCATTCACTGGGGATGCTTTGTCAGAAGAGAAGCATCAGCTTCTAGTTTCCTGACTTCAATGCGGCTATTTTCATTTACTTTATGGACATTTTCAGTAGACTGAATTCTAAAGCCACAGGCACATCTGTTGTCGTAAAATGCTTTTATATGGAATCAGTCACTCAATACTCTGGCTGCATACATCTGTCAGGAGAATAAAGCAGGCTTCCTGTTTAGTTATACAAGTAGCCAATCCTAGGCGGAAACAAAATAGGGACAACTATAGCGATTCCAGCATTCTTCAGCAGTGATCCCAGTGTATTCAGACTCGACACTGGACAACTGTTCCCCCCTCACTTAGTTCCCTATCATGGGGTTGACGACGTATCTTCCTGACTTCTCGATTTCATCTGAAGACTGGCCTTGCGCGGATTCTCAGCGTTGAAGACTTCATCCAGTTCTTCCAAGGTGCGGTCCTTGGTTTCGACGAAGAAAAAGTAGATGAAGGCGAATTCGAAGCAGTCCCAGAAGACAAAAAAGACGTAAAACCAGCAGCCAATCTATGAAGTTCAAGTCACCAAGGATCAGCCATTTGCCCTCCAGGAAGAGTTCAGGAGGTATAAAATGGAGAAGGTTGCTTACATTTGCTAGAGCAACAGGCGCTGCAAACGTATTCACGAATCCAGCAGCGCCAGCAGTCAATTTGAAGGTTCCCATGCCTTTGGCACGCATGTCGTTCGACATGACTTCACCGGGATAGATGGGCTGCATGGAGGTAAAAGCGAAAGCGAAGACCACACCAAAAATGTAGATGAAAATAATCGCTGCAGAGGAGGCAGCAGTATTGTGAGTGTGCACGAACACGGCCGCTGTTGCCGCTGTGACGGACAGGCAGATAACCATGCCGGCTGTCGAGCCGAGGAACATCTTTCGTCGACCGACAATGTCGTGGAATCGGGTTCCGATAGTGGCGGCGATCCATCCGGTGAGGGCATAGATGATGTTGAGCAGCAATTGGGTGTTGGTGCTGGTGATGCCCACGTTCTTAAGTAAGGTGGGAAGGTAGTAAGAGATGACACTGCAGAAGTAGATTAGAATCAATCAATCTTCAGAAAGATGGGGTAGAAAAGAAAAAAAAACAACAAGGAGGAAGGCTAGCTTACTTGTTTCCTGAAAATTGTCCAAACCAGCTAAAGGCGAGGTTCAACATGAGACGGTACCGACGAGATCGCGATTTCACTAAAACCGACAGGTCGAAGAAATTGCGCCAGTGGGTAATGCCCTCCGACTTCAGACTCTCTGTCATCTCCCTCATTTCGAGGGCGACGAGGGGATGAGATGCATCTCCATTGGCATGGTATTTGATGATGAACGCTTGTGCTTCTTCATACCGGTCCTTGGCGATAAGCCTATTGCACGTCAGTAAGATTGATCTTTCCTAGATTCATTCATGCGACGTGGAATCGGTACCATCTTGGTGACTCAGGACAAAACCAAATACCCAGGCAGACAATGCCGGGACAGGCCATCTGTAGCCAAAGAGGAAGACGCCAATCAAGCTGGCCTATATGACTCAGATGAAGATGTGCACCATAGACGGCAGACGTGGCTAGGATGGAACCCTTGGAATAGCCTCTTAGTCAACTGTTCATCCTGGGGTTTTTCTCAAGACCGTTGACTTACTGCGTAGTAGAGGGTATTGTACATGCCAGCCAGACTGGCTCTGTACTGAGGTGGTGCCAATTCCACGAGCAACAAAGGGGAGGCAGTGTGAGCACAGGTGGCAAAAAAGGATAGTAAAAACCGCCCTCCGATAAAGACAGACAACGTTTTGGCCGTGCTGGTGATGATAGTCGCCACGCAGACTCCCAGACATCCCAAGAAGATGTGTGTGCGTCGGCCGCGCCAGTCTGCAATCCAGATAAACAATGCACCAGCCATCTGGCCGACCTGCAGAAAAAGAAATATTCATCATCAGATTTACTTGTTGTCAGTTAAAAACGGTCGCTTGGAAAGCGTACCTGAAAGATTGCAAAAACAATGCCGGTGCTGACATTGCCACGCGTCGGAAGATTGTAGTACTTGGTATAGTTAGGAAGGGCATTGATGGAGCCCATCAAACTACTATCATATCCTAAGATGACAATCAGCATGTGGAATAAAAAATGAGACAATGACCACACAAACCATTCATGGTAGAACACAAGAAGATCAACGCCGCCATCATATAGAGACGCCTGTATCCTGGTCCTAGAGGATTCGGCTTATGCTTCTCCATGATATCCATCAGCGTGACGGTTTCCTCGCCCTCCTTGCCGCCCTCATGACTGTTGAGGTGAGTAGGATTCTCATCATGCTGCATTTCAGAAAGCGACTTTTGATCCATGCTGGGTGAATTGATCTTGTGCTGGAGAGGTATGTCGATTGTCCCTTGCAGATGCGATGAGATAGGGCAAGATCTCCCCAATATCGACCGCGGTATATATACACATCCCGGAGCAACACAGTCGCACCCCACGGGGAAACAGATGCTGAGAGCTTTGATCAGTGCATTTGGTCATGCAATATCGCATTATTCAGAATTAGTCTTTTTTCGAAGAGCCCTGGCGGATCACAAAATCAGGGTGTGGGGAATGGTGGTAAGGGGCGTTACAAGTGTTACAACCCCCACGTTACTAGCGTGTCAGCCCCAACAGACTAACCAGTCGAGCCCATCGAACCCTAATTCGGGGTTGGGATGGACTTTCGGTCAGCTCAACCATCGGCAATTCATAAGATGCATCGATTCGTAAAAATGCTAGAATCAATTCGCCTTCAAGGATAGTGCTGAGATTCTCCAAGAGATGATTTGATTGCCTTGAGTCAGCAGGTGCGAGAATTTGTTACCACACTGAACATCATGGAAAGCCAAATAGACCTGGAAGAAGGTGAGCCCCAACCATTGCAAATATTGATCAAAAGCTCCGAGTCAACTGACAGACAAATAGTCGAGAAGCACAATACACCAGAGACCTGCTGGGTTATTCTCTATGGCAAGGTCTACGATGTGAGAACACCTACAATCCCTCCCAAGTGTACAAGCTCTTTGCTGATCAGGGTTTAGGTGACAAACTTTTTGACGCAGCATCCTGGAGGATCTGCCATCATCCTGAGCTTAGCTGGAAAGGATGCCACAGAGGACTATGATCCAATTCATCCAGCCGGTTGGCTAGAAGAATATCTTCCCAAGGCATGTCTGGGAGTCATCAAACCATTCACCTCTGATGCGCCAAAAGTGGCAACCAAAGCATCATCGGAGGTTGCTAACACCAGCCAAGACCAAAAAGTGACATCGCTGCTTAACTTGGATGAGATTGAGGAACTGGCGAAAAGCAAACTCAGCCACAAGGCCTGGGCGTACTACGTCTCTGCCACGGATGACGGGCTTACGAAGGAATGGAACACTGCCGCCTACCGGTCGATCCTACTGCGTCCACGAGTCTTTGTCGATTGCACCGAGTGCAATCTAACGACTGAACTGCTGGGCTTCCGGTTGGGACTGCCCATCTATGTATCGCCAGCGGCCATGGCCCGTCTGGCACATCCGTCAGGAGAGGCCGGGATTGCAGAAGCATGTCGCAAATTTGGCGCTTTGCAAGTGATATCGCACAATGCTTCTATGGCGCCAAGCGACATTGTTCAAGGAGCTTCGCCAGATCAGGTTTTCGGATGGCAGCTTTACTGTCTGAAAGATGTCCAACGAAGCGAGCAGACCTTGGCAAAAATAAACAAGATCAAAGACATCAAATTCATTTGTCTCACGCTGGATGCCCCCTTTCCTGGTAAGCGTGAGGTGGAGGAGCGCTCGAAGATGGAACTGGTCCGTACAGGTGCGGCAGCTCCTCAGGTCTGGGGCACGGATGCGTCATTGACATGGCAGAAGACGCTTTCCTGGCTGCGTCAACATACGTCTCTACCAATTATCCTAAAAGGCATTCAGACGTACGAGGACGCATTGCTGGCCGCACAGCATGCGCCGTATATCAAAGGCATTGTGATTTCGAACCATGGCGGTCGGGCGCTAGACACGGCACCACCACCGGTTCACACTCTTCTCGAAATCCGCCGCCATTTTCCAGAGGTGTTTGAGAAATTGGACGTAATGGTCGATGGAGGCATCAAGAGAGGAACAGACGTGGTGAAAGCGCTTGCACTGGGTGCCAAAGCAGTGGGCATCGGCCGGGCTGCACTCTGGGGACTTGCAGCTGGAGGTCCAGAGGGGGTGGAAAGAACCCTCGAAAGTGAGTGAACTCAGTATTCCATTCTTTTCCTTCCTCCTCGTTATTCTTTTGTTACAACTATCCGACAAGGTACTCATATCTCTCATAGTTCTAGCCGATGAAACGAGAACTGCGATGAGACTCTTGGGAGTGAGTCGCGTGGACCAACTGTCTATGCAACATGTGAGTTATACACGGCCTTCTCTATGTGTTATGATTATTTCTCTGACTCCAATAACTGCAGATCAACACAAGAGCCCTCGAGTTACAGATATACGAGGCTCCCACAGGCACTGGAGCTCCAATGCTCTCGAAACTATGACAACAACAGATCCATTCCCTGGGTTAGCGTATAGTTTTGGTACATAGAGAATGAAATCTAATCTCCATCTCATTATCATCGAGCAATATGTATTATCATTACACAGATGTACTGCAACAATTTAGAAGAAGTAATAGTTACATAGACAGAATCTTCGTACATTACATTTCAATCAACCCATTGGAAGTAAATTCATGATTCTAATTTCTGGAATCAACATGAGACTCTTTGATATATATTGTATAGACCTCATTGTCTTTGTGATTAAACAACATGTATCACCAACATGCAGACGTACAATTTGCAAGGAATAAATAGTTCCTTAGAATTTACATACAGTCTGTGCATATTCAACTTGTCAAGAAAGGGTTCAGAATCCTAGGTTACCTTCATCAACAGAATCCAAAATTTGACTAAGTCAGAAAACAATGTTTAACTTATGATAGTCTGCTTGAATAGTTGATTAATATCATGCCAAGAATCATCATTCCCTACAAGTTCGTGCATTTATAATTCCGTGTTTGAGATAGTTTAGGGCAAACTGAAAAATACCGCAGTGTCTGTCACACCTGGTATTGAGGTGCGCGAATACAAATCTCCGTGCTGTTTAGGGCAAAGTTCCAAAGCGTTTTCTGCAATTGACTTCTTCACTAGAACCAAATCAGCACGCGAATAGAAAATCCCGTGTCTGGATGGGAGATGTGCCTTTTGCCCTGCAGAATTGAAGGTTTCCCCAGTCATTGCCAGAATGATTCGGAATACCCCATGATCTCCTGGTCTTATGCGGGAATCATGAGACGAAGAGAAAGCTATACCTTTTATGTGAGCTGACTTGTGGATTTTCCGTGGGGTAATGCACATTAACGCCCACCCCAGCTGGCCCTGGGGCCGTGGGGGTTGGGGGGGTTTTCGGTGGATGGCCTTTACAATAAAGCGTGGACATTATCATTCAGAATGCAACTTACAATGCAAAGTTACAATAATCCCCTTCGTGGCGTTGAGGAGATTTTGCTGGAATTTGTAGACACACTCTTGCAAAAGTACCCAGCTGTTCAAATCCGTCAATGATGGCAGTGCTATTCTCCTCTCAAGAGCTCTCCCACGGCTGGGAGTTCAAAGATGCCAAAGATGACCGTCCCGATGCATGGCTACCAGTCTCCAAAGTGCCGTCCGTCGTTCATCTTGATCTGCTGGAAAACAAAGTCATCCCCGATCCCTTTGTCGGATTGAACGAGGTGAAGGTGCAATGGGTCGGCGAACGTGACTGGGTATACCGCACCTCGTTCAGGACACCGGAAAAGAAACAAGACGACAAATGCGACCTGGTGTTCGAGGGTCTAGATACCTTCGCCACGGTCACACTGAACGGCGCCGTGATTCTGCAAAACGACAACATGTTCATTCCCAGACGGGTTGAGATTTCACCCCATCTAGTTGAGGCCGGCACCAACACTCTCGAAATTCTCTTCGAGTCTGCCCTCTTACGCGGCCGCGAGGTCGTCAGGAGCCATCCCGAACATCGATATATTGCCCACCAGAGCGAGACGAGTCGTCTTGGAGCGCGCAAGGCAGCATATCATTGGGGGTGGGACTGGGGTCCGATCTTGATGACCGCGGGTCCCTGGAGACCAGTCCGTCTGGAAACATACACCGATCGCATTGATGATCTTTGGGTCCAGAGTGAGGTTACGCCGGATCTGAAGTCTTGTTCTGGATTTATTCGTGCGCGAACAGGTGGTCGAGTCGCAACCAGAGTCCGCTTCACCTTGCTGCATCAGGGGACCTCGGTTTTCGTAACGGAGACAGAAGTTGGGCCGGAGGGAGCTGCAGAAACAGCGTTCAGGATTGATCAACCGGCCCTATGGTTCCCTCATGGATATGGGCCGCAGAGTCGGTATGAACTGCGGGCAGAGTTGTTCCGGCATGACCAAGTGTTTCACGAGGTGTCCAAGAAGATTGGATTCCGACGAGCTGAGCTCGTGCAAGACAAGGATGAGCACGGGCAGTCTTTTTACTTCCGCATTAACAATATCGACGTGTTTGCTAGCGGCTCCTGTTGGATTCCAGGCGATAGCTTCTTGCCGCGCTTCTCAGAAGACAAATACCGCAGTTGGTTGAGGTTGATGATCGAGGGGAACCAAAATATGATTCGGTAAGTTGTGTTTAAAAAAAAATAAATAAATAAAAAAAGATGATGATGACCCAGACATATTGTTCTTGGCTGACATTTCACTCTTTCTCTTGTGTGTGAAATGCAGCATTTGGGGCGGCGGCATCTTCGAACCCGACATATTCTACGAGACCTGCGATGAACTAGGAATCCTCGTATGGCAAGACTTTCTATTTGCCTGTGCTTCCTACCCAACATATCCCTCTTACCTGGAATCCGTCGAAGAGGAAGCACGCGTGAACGTGCGACTTCTGCGCCATCATCCTTCCATCGTGATTTATGCGGGCAACAACGAAGACTATCAGATACAGCAGAAATACAATCTCACTTATGACTATGAAAACGACAAGGATCCTCAGTCCTGGCTCAAGTCATCCTTTCCCGCGAGGTACATTTATGAGTACCTCTTACCCAAGGTGGTGGAGGAGGAGTGTCCCGGCATGGCTTATCATCCCAGTAGCCCGTGGGGAGGCGGAAAACACACTACTGATCCGACGATTGGGGACATTCACCAGTGGGATGGTATGTATCTCACATTCAAGTATTGGTGATGGTAATGTTCTCTTGCTGATATCGTTCGCTTTGTTAGTATGGCACGGCGCGATGAATCCGTATCAAGATTTCGTCACCATGGGAGGGCGATTCAACAGTGAATTCGGGATGGAAGCATTCCCCCATATGAGCACGATCGATTCGTTTATTGATGATCCGGAGGAGAAATACCATCAATCTCTGACGATGGATTTCCACAACAAAGCCTCTGGTCATGAGAGACGGCTGGGGGCTTATGTCTTGGAGAACTTCAAAGTGAAACAAGACCTCAAGGTAAGTGACACACTCCTGGGCTGGCATCGACGCAGTACTTCCCCATATCTCTGGTCGTATTGTTCAGGGCTAATACGATGAAAAACCCACAGTCATATGTCCACTTATCCCAAATCGTCCAGTCAGAAGCCATGACCTTCGCCTATCGCAGCTGGCGACGTGAATGGGGCCAGAACCGTCGCTGCGGCGGCGCCCTGGTCTGGCAACTGAACGACTGCTGGCCGACCATCTCCTGGGCCATCGTCGACTACTACCTAGTCAAGAAGCCGGCATTCTATGCGATTGCGCGGGCATCAAGACCTCTCGCAATTGGTGTGAGTCGGACTCATCAGGAGTGGACATCCGGTCATGCCAAGCCTCCCACATCAGCAGCGTTTGAAGTCTGGGCCGTGAGTAGAAGACTAGAACCTGTCTTAGCAGTGGTAGATGTGCGATTCATCTCCATAGAGACGGGCCTGGAGGCCAAGCCTGCATCCAGACACACTGTAGAACTCGTACCTAATGGCACAACGGAGGTTTTGAAAGGCGTGCTCGATTACACGCAAGCTGCAGAGAGCAAGCCCTTTGTGATCTTTGCCACACTGAGTGTAGATGATGTGATTGTTAGTCGGGATATGGATTGGCCTCAACCCTACAAGTACCTCAAATTCAAGGACCGGGGGGTCAAGGTGAAATTTGTCGAGTCCCAGAATGCTATATCTGTGACTGCGTCTAAGCCGACGAAGGGTCTGGTTTTCGAGGAGAAGCCGGGCATTTGGTTGAGTGATAATGGGATTGATCTTGCACCGGGTGATGAGCAGGTGATTTCTGTCCGTGGAATTGATGGACAAGAAAGTATCCCTGAATGGACGTTTGTGGGCGATGATAGAGCTTAGATATTTCTGCCTTTTTCTCCTGCTTTTGTTTTGACGGTAGACAATTAAGTTACAATCCCATAGTCGGTAATGTATTGGTTAAAAAAACAATGGAATGAGTAAAGCATGATCATAGAAATGACATTTTAGTAATCGAGTCAAGGGTCGTCGGTTTCTTGGCCTAAATCACCAAAACAAAACACATCCAACTCAGATATTGGATCCCACGCGTAATCGAACTCAAATCCCGCCGTCGCTAAATCCCAGAAACTGTTGAAGTTCGTGCTATCCATATCCAGGTTGACATCCTGCGCATAGTCCGATTCCGTGATCGCAACCTGACTCGCCTCGAAGATACTTTTCACAATGCTATGGGATCGCTTAGCTGCTGGTGTCCATGGAATCAACCCTTCAAACACTTCCAGCGCCTCCTCGATACTGCGTCTGCAAGCCGAGGCTTCTTCGTGAGTTGGGTCCATGGCCAGACTTAGCAGAGGCACCATGCACGCCTGGTAAAGATACCACGTGCTATTCCAGATCCAGATCGCATTCGGCATGACGGAGCTTGCGATCTCAGTGATAGACTCTCTGCTCAGTCGTTGGCAGGCCAGAATCGCCCTTCTTTCGTCGTCAGTCAAAGGCGTCTTTAGAGCGGCATGATTCAGCAAAATCGGACGGTGCAGGAGGATTCGAAGATTCATATATCGGTTTCTCATGTAGTCTCGCGCAATCACTATATCGTCAGGGCAGGGATTGGGCCGGTAGAGGATTGCGGGGAGATTGTCATGCCATCGTTGCACCTCTTGATCGAAAAAAACAATTTCATCGGTGGTGATGGGGTCTTTCCGCGCGAAGCGCTCTTGAACTCGTGTCGCAATTTTGCAGAACTCGACACTTGCTCGTAACAAGACTCCGTTAAGATCGGAAAATTGATCATTATCTACGCTGGGCAACATTGTATCCATGACAGCAGGATCCCATCTGCCGAACGTGGGTCTTCCCAAGGTCATGGAAGCCCATGTATCCAGACAAAAGAGACTCCACCAGGTTCTGCGTCTCGTTTCTGCCCGTGAGAGAGAACCTCTTGGATCTGACTGCTCCGGCCGCATGTTGGCCACATCCTCTGACTCTCTGTGAAGACCAAGCGCGGCTGCCATTCGAAAAGCGGCACCGAGAACCGCATTGGCCATATTTGGCGTATTTCGGAAATGTAGATAATAGCCACCCAACAGGAAAAGAGCTTGTAAACTTTCCAAACTGCCAGACCCAAACGTTTCCAGGTTCACGAAGCGTCGCGCGCGCTGGTAATAGATTCGACTTGACTGGTTCTCCTGCCGACTGGCTGCAACCGCCCCCATGACCAACACCATGTTCAGGAGTGCCTGCCACGGCGCATCTTTTCTGGATTTTGTTTCGTAGAGATGGCGGAATTGTACTTCATCAATCATTGGTGTAATTCCGTGAACATGGGCGAAGTAGGCATCAATGCAGGACTTTTCGTCAACCATTGTGTCTATCGACGGTGCCTTGGACTGCTCGTGTGAGTCGATAGTGTTCTTCGGCTGGTGTGACTGGACCCGAAGGGTCGAGTCTTGGGTCAATCTCGTCCGGATAGTCGGAGAGATTTCGAGAATTGTGCGCAGAATGGCGTTGACAGATGAGAATCCCAGATAAGACTGCTGCCGATCAAATGATAGGGAGAGGCTGTTCACATCATCGTAGACTACCGATGAAGATTTCGATATTTTCTCAGTTTCATCCCATTCTTGATCTTCTGAGCTATTGACGTCTCTTTCGATAGCGGGCACCATCTTCTCTTCGGCAGGGTCACGTCCATGACTTTGCTGACTTTGCTGCGTGATGATCTGTAGAAGCTCCTCTCGAGACAGACTCACAAGGGAATCAGGAGCATGAGACGGGAAGAGTCGTTCTAGAATTTGATTGCGGTTGTCCAGCATTTTGGACAGCTCTTCAACGGATCTAAGGCGCAAGTTAGCGTAAAGTTGCGGAATGAAGAAATGTGAAATAGGACGACCATACTTGCGGGACGCCGCATTTCGTGGCAGCCGTTTGGGGAATACGCATCGGTCAGGTACTCTGTACCATGAGCAATTGTTACATGGATAGTTTCCATCACAGCGAATTTTCCTGCGTCTACATTCGGCACAGGACCTGTTAGTCTTGGGTTGGCGCGGGGGACATGGAGAAGGAGGACCAGCAACTGAAGGAGTAATGAGGTCTGAAATTGTATGGAACATGATTCTATTCAGCCTATTTCAGCTAGGGCTTCGACTGGTGTGGAATTTGCCTCCCTATGATGTTCCAGTGTCATGTCAGGCCATTTCTCATTTACTGTGTAAGTTAATGAAGGGTTAACCCCTTGTCTCCTTGTGGTTCCATCAAGTGTCAGTGTTCCACCTTATGTCAGCAATGCACGGGGGGAAAATCTTGGGTCACTATGCTAAATTAACAAACCTGTTGAGGCCACAGCGCAGGTTAGAACGTCTGAGCTGCACAGGTTGCATACAAGGTGCGCTAGACCCTTCTGGGGATAATCAAGCCAAGGGCTTAACCTTATAGTCATGCACTACTGCCAATGTATATAACTGTGTACTATAAGTTAGTAGGCTTTGATAGTTAAGATAGACACAAACATAGAATACACTATTATCACTAATAGTTAGATATACCTAGTATACTACTGTCTATATAACTAAGTTGGTTACACTAATAGGTTATAAGCCTAATATGCTAATATATGTTGGTGTGAGCAACTAGGTTATCTGCAGAGCGATAAACTAGGTGCATCTAACTGTCAGTGGTAACAGTGTGTTCTGTGTTGTCACTATCTTTTCTATCGAAGCCTACTATATGTCACACCCTGGGATCTCTCAAAGCTAGCGTACTAGTATTTAGTAGCAATTGG
>JSYV01000103.1:0-21455 GCA_000787455.1 Evansstolkia leycettana | reverse complement strand
CAGTTAGATGCACCTAGTTTACCGCTGTGCAGATAACCTAGTTGCTCACACCAACACTCTTAATGATTACCTGCCTTTGCTGTCAAATATATCAATGTTTCATTGAAGGAAAAGGATTTCATGAAAAACCCTTCCAGGCTCTGGCAGGTAGTGAACGCAAAGAGATACATGTGTTCTCTGAGTCCTTGAGCTATTATCATGTATTAAACTAGCACCTCCCCACCGAACTTGATGTTTTCAACATCATCTCCTCACGGAGAAGTCTTCACGTCATTATTGACCCTACGGAATCTGAGACTTTGCGTTGGTCCAAGAAAACCCAGGAAGACCCACTGCGTCCTTGAGAGCTTCTTCGGACAGTAGCTCTTGAATACTTTGAGTGAGATTCATTGTCACTCGCTTATTCTAGCCCAGATAAGAGGCATGGCCCACAGCCCGATGTTGATTGTATAAAATTTCGAAAACGTTGGGAGCAAACATCAACTGATTTTATCACGTCCGATAAAACCTTCGGTGAGAATGGTACGGTTGCACAAGTTGAAAGCATCCGACTACTGTACTGGACACACGTACTCTATTGAATCGTGACAGAATCCTCTGTGAATCTGACCTCATCAAAGTTGCCACGCTTCAGTAGTGCAGCTAGCTAGTATTTTAAATCTTTAAACACACTTTTTCCAGGACTTTGACGCCTAAATTCAGGGGACACAAAGCCAATCTGGGATAAGTTCGTATACCAGAAATGGTACGTAAGTATGGACTACTACTTTTAGGGCGCAAATAGACCGTCATGCCCAGCAAGTCATACTCATTCCTCGCACGCAACTAGATAAAGACGGTTAGTGCCGATGGGGGTATCAAAGACATCAGAGACGCCGAGTGGGTGAGATCATCCCCGTTCAGGTACCAGAAGCAGCTCATTGGCTGAGACTCAGCGGAAGGAGATTGCTGGCTGCTGTTAGCGTCGGAGCCGGTTCATTGCCAACAACAAACAAAAGGTACACCGTTTTGCCGGACTCGCAGCCAAAGCGGTTGCTAACAGTGTTAGCCAAACTCTTTCCCCCCCCCAATGACCAGGATTTTCGTGACACCTCAACGCCTTGTTGGACAAACTTGGAAGAGGCACAGCCCTTGTTAGCATTCTCCGTGTGGGTGTCAGCCTGTCAGGTGTTCTGGACCCTGTAAGCGCCCTTGCGAAGTTGCGCCTCGGAGAGCCACCTCCTTCGCTGTTGTCCCCCATTATTGCACTATTCTTCCCTTTCGGAGGCTTTGCCCACCCTTTGCTCGGCCTCTCAGGTCTCCTCCTCCTCCTATCCGTCTCGTCTCTCGTTTTCTTCTTTTGTTGTTCCAACATCAACCCTTACCATAATCCTTCTCTCCTCCCCCTACTCTGCGCATTCTTCCTCCTTTCCTCCTCATCACGACATCCCCCTCTAAGCAGGTGACAGCTTCACTCTTTCAGCTGCTCACTGTGCTGTCCGTTCTTTCAATACAGTCGTGATTTCGATACGATCGATCCGCTCTCTATTCTCGACCGTGCAGATAAACGCCCGACCGCTTTACACTCCCTATCTCGAATAGTCTCGATTTGTTTTTGTCGTAAGAAGTGAAACTGAACGAGACTTCCAGTTCGTACTCATGCTGGCCTTGCGTGTGGTATTCCGGCAGTTAACAGTTACTCCGCAGCCGACCGACTCCTGTTGACCATACGTTCGCTCCTTGAAACAAGCACAACAAAGCACGCAACTTGCGACTTCGCAACAAAAATCACTTGCCTCGAGGACTCCTTCGACCACCAAGATGTTGAGCATGTTCACCAGACTTGTCGCTCGCGACAATAGCGACAACAATGACGGACTTTCTCCAGCAATGGTCGACCTTTTGATCTCTCTTTTAGTCCTTGTCTTGCTTGGCCTCACCCTGGTTGGTGCCCTAATC
This sequence comes from Evansstolkia leycettana, assembly GCA_000787455.1. Lineage (NCBI taxonomy): Eukaryota > Fungi > Ascomycota > Eurotiomycetes > Eurotiales > Aspergillaceae > Evansstolkia > Evansstolkia leycettana. Next base: position 19,517 of record JSYV01000103.1, on the reverse strand, counting down.
GTCTTGCGCCGGAAACGCCAGCATCAGAAGCGATCAGAGCTTCCTGTACATAACGGGCAGTGCGCGCCCAATCACCACCGTCTCACGATCACTGCGACACCCTATGGAAAGACGGAGTCTGTCCTTGTATATGATGAGAAGCGGAATCTCGTGGAGAACTCGTCGAGTCCCCCGCCCAGCCCAGTTCCCGAAATTCGCATTACTTTCCCCGAGGAAGAAGACGAGTTTGGCAAGCGCAAGTCGGGCCGTGTGGTCATCGTGAGAATCAGCGACGCGGGCAGCGTGGGCCTCGAGCCCTGCCGTGAAGAACTCCCACCGTACCAGTCCAGCGATTCGGAACGGTTCCATTCTCTAGATCTGGAACGTATGGGTGGACTTAAGGAGAAGGACGAGATGAAGAGATGGTCGTAAGACATGCATGAAATCATCTGGTTATCGTCTCGTTCAATCCAATCAACTGATCCGTGTTCATCGATCACCCGTGCCCGCTCCAACTTCTTCGACGACCTTCCCAAAAGCATGACGAACCTCCCGGCAAAGATCTGCCTCGCATTTGTTTTCAATCTTCCGATACCTAGACTCACGTTCTACTGTCGCGACTTGCACATACACCTATCGGTCCGCTCTGTTTGGTCACCGTGTCTGGCTTCCCTCTTCTGGTTGGTTAGGGAAGAAGGCCTGCTGCGGGTTATCGCACTTTTGACCTAAAACAACCTCGGAGTTCCTCGTCACTGGATGTATGCTGAAGCTGGATTGTCCATAGCAAAGGGGCTGTTGGCCCATACTTGCATTTGTCTTGTTCGTTCTTTTCTTTCGCTGGCGTTTATCTTTCGTGCTTGGTCACCACCTCGGCTATGCTATTCCACCCTGCCACGTTACTAGGGTCGGGAAGATGTTGTGCGCTCGGCTGCTGTTTGGAGCTTCCGTTCTTACATCCCTATTCTTCTTCTTCGTCTTCCTCTAAATTACCTTTCTGTGTCTCCTTTTCGACCTTTACTTCTTACTCCATATTTCTCCGTTTGGGTTGCCGATAGGGGTGTCTGGCAGCTGGTTAATGTATGTACCTAGTCCCACCGTTCGTGATTACCACTGCGTATGTGATTCTCAATCAATTCGATCTTATGTATGCAATGTTGATCGCTGAACTGCATTTGTCTAAATAAATATATCTCGTGAATGCGTCCACAAAGATGATACATGAGCACGTTTTCGGTGATCCAGCTATGCTGCTGTGGGTGTTCCCGAGGGAGCTGTGGCCAATAATGGCTTAGATTATTGCAGGAGCTGTGTCCAGCTGTTCTCCAAAAGAAAAAACCTCGAATCCCGCCGCATTCCACGACGTCACGACAAGATCAATGTTCAGCATCCCTCAGCCATTCGTTCTTGTTGCCCTTCTCCCTTTCTTGCAGTGTTTTTCTGGATTACATTCAGAATCCTTCTTTACAATCTCTTGGTCCTATAATCTAAAATATACGGAGCTGTTTCAGTAATGATGCATGTGCTCTAACTCGATTCCCTTGTTTCTCCCCCTCATACGGTTCAAGAACGCCCACCGTGGATTCAGGGAGCTCTCGGACATCAACATCGTCGCTCATTCATCTGCTTAATTCCAATGGGTTTACTTTAGAATTTCGACAATTGTGTCAGTCCCTTCTTTTCGATCCTACGTCAATTGTCGCAGGGTATCCACTCTTGGACCTACCGCCCCAATCCTACGAACCCACCGAAGAGCGTCGTACCTGATTTTTCCTCCGAAGAGAGAGTCTGAACAATCCTTCGAGGCCGTACAGTCAGCCGTGACGGTCTCTGCGAAACCCGTAGGACCCTGTCGACACGAGTGCAAACCTTAGCAAGCAGTTTCTTCTCCACGCCTTTCCCCTGGTTCGGCGGAGTATAGCAGCATAGAAATGTCGAAGGCGCAGGCGCCATTCGCGATGCAATCTCAGAAAGAAAAGGCCAATAAGGCGGAGGAGGAGAGAGTGAAGGGTTTGGAGAAAGAGTTCAAGCTCAGACATTTGGGAGTGGTTGGTGTGTTTGCTTGGATATTGTAAGTCACGTCGAATTCTGCCGCTTCAATACTGGCTTCTCCTGCGTTGGATTACAAAGAGCTCATATGAGCTTGGAAGAAACCCATGTTTTTTTCTGAAAATTATCGTCTCGCTGACATAGTTTTGCTTTGTTAGATGCATACATATTGTTGGGATATATTTCTTCACCAAGGGATTTCTTTTGACTCGGATGGTTCTGGAGAATAAATCGTCGTGCGAGGTGCTCCCTTTCGATGATACTACCACGTCTCAATCTGTTACGCCATCGAATGCCGCGGCCTACGAGAAAGGGTGTTGGCATCCAAAGACATTCGACAAGGCGATTGTGATCATTATAGACGCTTTACGGTACGACTTTACTGTACCCTTCGCGCCAACCTCCGAAAGCGCAACGGCCCATCTGTTTCACGACAATATTCCCGTTCTATATGAGACTGCTCTCAATTCCCCCGAGAAGGCATTTCTCTTACCGTTTATCGCGGATCCACCGACAACTACGCTCCAGCGACTCAAGGGATTGACAACTGGGACCCTGCCCACTTTCGTGGACGCCGGTTCCAATTTTGCTGGATCGGCAATCGATGAGGACAACCTAGTTGCGCAACTTCGGGCTGCAAGAAAGACCTTGGTTCAACTGGGCGACGATACTTGGCAATCCCTGTTTCCAGGCTACTTTGAACCTAATCTCACGAAGCCCTTTGACTCTTTCAATGTCTGGGACCTGCATACCGTTGACAATGGAGTGACTGAGCACCTTTTCCCACTTCTCCATCCGGATAATGCTACCAAATGGGACGTTATTTTTGGGCATTATCTGGGAGTAGATCATGCCGGCCATCGATACGGACCCAATCATCCCGCTATGGCTGCGAAATTGCGGCAAATGGACCAGGTTATTCGGGATTTGATTGCAGCCGTGGATGATGACACCCTTTTAGTTGTCATGGGTGACCATGGAATGGACTCGAAGGGCGACCACGGTGGTGAATCGAACGACGAAGTTGAAGCAGCTCTGTGGATGTATTCGAACAAGGGCATCTTCGGCCGCACAGAACCCGAATATGCCATGCCACCAAAGGATGCGAAAACACGAGCTGTACCGCAGATCGATCTTGTACCAACTCTCTCGCTGCTTCTGGGCATGCCGATACCCTTCAACAACCTCGGTTCACCGATAGAGGAAGCTTTTGCTGGGCCTGTCGGAAACGACTTCAAGAACTTGGTGACCGTCAATCGCTTGACATCTGCACAGATCAAGAGATACCAGCGTGAATACTCGATTGCGCGGGGTGCAGACGATAAACAAGCGTCGGAATCGCTCTTGCTTTATGCAACGGCGGAGAACGAGTGGCAGAAGCTCCGTGAATCTACAAAGCCGAATACTGCGGCACTACGTTCCGTCTACGACCTCTACAAGAACTACCAGCGACATACGCTCCAAGTATGCCGAGGGTTGTGGGCAAGATTTGACATTCCAAGTATGGTGCAGGGAATTGCAATGCTTCTTGCGGGAATTATCGTGTTGGTGGTGTATGCCCGGGCTCTAAAAGGCGACAGGACTGACGTCACTTCCCCATTACTGTTCCGCGTTGGGGTATTTTCAGTAGTTGGTGCTGTCGCTGGTGCCGTACCGGTCTTGTCTGGCCTGATGGAAGGCCCAGTTCTGGAGAAATCGGCCTGGACAGCTGCTGTAGGCAGTTTGGTTGGTGCCTCTTCGATGATCTTCGGAAAGCTGAAACCCCTGTCGTCGCCTCTTCCCAACTCTCTCTGGGGATGGCTGGCCGTTCTCTTCACAATATCCCAGTCCGTTGGGTTCGCCTCCAATTCGTATACGATTTGGGAAGACGAAATCCTGCTTTTCTTCCTCACCACTTTTGGTGTACTTGCCGGCGTATCTTCGATGCGGCAAAAGACGACTTCCGATAGAGTCCTCGGAGTCTACCATTCGATTCTATTCGTCATCCTCGGGAGAATAGCGTCTTTCTCGCGGCTTTGTCGAGAGGAGCAGATGCCTTTCTGCCGTTCGACCTATTATGCCTCCGCCACATCCTCGACCTCTGCGCCGTGGCAACTCGTCATACCGCTTTTGGTGATGTTCTTCCTGCCCGCAGTTGTGCGGTCATTCTACAATGGCTCCAAATCTTATGAAGGGGCTGCAACACTGTGGATCGGATTCGCCTTTCGCCTTGGTTTACTGATTACGGCCATTTTCTGGACGCTCGATGCTGCTGATGATGGCGAATGGCTCCCCATCGAGAAAGAGACACTAAAAACGACTCGAGTATTCCTCGCCCAGCTTGTGTTCGCCTTGGCTTTTGGTGCTGGTACAACCGCATTCATTTACTCCAAGCCCTGCGTTACCATCAGCGTGACTCAGGGCGGTGGCACTGGATCTGAAGATCCTGCGTCTACGCTTTCCCCACAGCAACCCGCAAGAACGACCGTTACCATCCTTGGCTTTGGAAATGTGTATGGAACGCGCTTCTTCTTTCTGGTTATCAACTTCTGCTTGGCGGTCATCCTCATGCAAAAGCCCATGGGGCAAGGTGCCATCGGGTTGCAATTATGGCAGATCCTCTCTCTGCTGGAAATTCTGGACACGAACGCCTTGACGACAGCAAACTCAGCCATCGGACCCACCGTCCTCGGTCTTCTTGGGTCTTTCTACTTCTTTAAAACAGGCCACCAGGCAACTCTCAGCAGCATCCAGTGGGAAACCGCTTTCATCCCTCTCTCAACCATCAAATACCCTTGGTCTCCGTTACTCGTGATCTTGAACACATTCGGCGCACAGATCCTTACCGCAGCTGCTGTCCCACTGACGGTTCTCTGGAAACGGCCGCTTCAGATCGCCGATAACAGCGCAGCCGCTAACTCATCGTCTCCTATACCTTCATCATCACCATCTAAATCAAGCAAGAACCCCGCTACCAAGCTTCTGTCAGATGTGGCGCAAGCAGCGTCCACGTATATCCTTTACTTCGCGACTGTCAACCTCGCTACGACGATGTGGGCGGGCCATCTCCGGAGGCATCTTATGCTGTATCGGATCTTTAGTCCGCGCTTTATGATGGGTGCGGCTGTGTTGGGTGTTGTTGATGTAGTTGTTATGCTTGTTGCCGTTGGTGGTGTACGGTGGAGCACGTTGAGCGTTGGGGAGATTTTTGGATGGTAAACGATCAAGAGAGAGAGGATCTTCTCTGCTCTACGCCTTGAAGTCGAGAATCCGGCTTATATGTTTCCTGGGGTTCTTGCATGCTTGTTGTTTTACTCTGGTGGTTAAAAGAGTTGTCTATATCAGTACTTGCATTTTGGGGAAAAGGAGGAAGTCATTGAATAGACTTGTGCGGCTTTTGGAAGCCAGATTATATCCAATTATGATCGAGCTTAGCAATAGTAATACTACCTAAACCATATTAATCATATATCATCATACTTCTCTCTCCCTAAGAGACAGCTTCAAGCAAGCAGGTGCTCCTGGAGCAAATATCCCATCATTCATTTATTTGTTTTAAGATCTTGCAGTTTCATTTCGCCAATTAGGTCAAGGTTCCGTTATTCCCTTGAAATTGGTCTTCAGAGTGAGACAATAGAAATAAATAGACAGAAGCAATTGCATCTGTTGTTGGTAACAAACAGAAGAGACTTGGGAGAGACACCAAGTCGAAGCCCAACCCGTCAGTCAAGTCGTGTTTGTCAGTTGGGGAAGGTCTTCCCTCTGCTTGATTGCTTTCCAGCACATTGTTCCATGTCTATGACAGAGATGGCTAAGGTCGAGATAATTTTGCGTGTATGGTACATTAACTGCATGGCTGAGAACTTTCCTTTGCATTCATTCATCAGGGAGAGAGAGCTAGATTGTTCATCATCGGATTCTCATAAGGAACGACCATGAAAAAAAAAGACAAGCCACAAAACTTTTTTTTTCTTGTGGGGGGGGGGGTATTTACATGACGCTTTTGTGTAACATGAAAGTCAGATAGCAAGATACATCAATTTCGTAGGAGGAAAGCAATCATCACGGCATATTTGGATCCCTTTTTGCTAAAGATATATCAGAAATGAGAAGAGCAAATGGTTAGTCATCGAACATTCCGGCGTAGCAGAACCAGTGTGTCAACGAGCCCATCTGGAGAAATCGAGATTTTGGAGCACGTTGGATTCGGCAGCCGCATTCCAATCGGTAGCAAAGTCTGTTTTGACAGAGGAACTCCGCGAGGGCAGTTCCTCGGAATGTATGCTGGCCTTCGTGTTGCGACGATACCCTGGGTAAGTTGCTTCCGTCACATCTGGAGTCTGATATTGCAGGAGTGCGCGCTCGCGCAGCCGTTTGATTTCGCGTAACCGGTTGCGCCAAGGTGAAACATGCTCGCCGCCTTTACTGTTCCAGACAAGAGAGAAAACGGATGAATTCAAGGCTAGGATGCGTACAAAGGCTGCGAGATTCTTCCCGGATATGACTTTTGGTGTTGCGGCGGGTGATATTTCGGGGAAGCCAGGTTTGCTCATAACTTTTACCTGGTAGTACAATTTCTCGAAATCAACGGCGTCCCCTCTTGGTGACCCGGGTTCGTCAGAAGCAATGCGGGACACGGGGCTGATGACGATGTTGACGAAGTTGAATTGAGATGGGATGGTCTCAAAATTGAAGGGAAGGTTTGACCGGTTGAAGATGATGTTCACAAAGTCGTTGCCAATGTGACGCTTCTTATTGATGCAGTTGGGATCGCCGTCAAAGTCAGTGGGCATCATTGTCGCCACGTGATATACGATTTCAGTCACGCGATCGCGCCATGCGTAGGTATATTCTCCGTCGGTATCTGGATGCAGTCCTTGCGTATTGAACTGTGCGCCTCGAAGTTGCACTTTTGTTCCCAGGCCAGACAAGAAATGCTCATAGTCTGGACTCCCGGAGGTATTGCAGAGTATCTCAGCTTCTGTTGTCTGCCCGTTATCGATGTATACAACACCGATTCTATGTCCGTCCACAATGTCATTCCTGTCAAATGTGCTGATCGCTCGACGGGTGACCTCGTCGTCAGGTAGAGGAATAGGCTGCATAACTGTAGGGGTCGGGAAGGCAGTTGTGGTTAATTGAAGCATCACGTGGCTAGGGAGAATAGCGGCGCGCATTGTATCTGAATGTGCGTGGGCGTCTGGTGTTGCAGGCACTTGGTGCGGAAGAACTGGCGCCGTACGTTGCTGATACATCGCATAAGTGGTTCCAGAAGCTTGCCGTTTCGTCACTTGGGTCAAACCGGACACGCCAGCAGTCTCGACAGTGACAATACTCATACCGACAATCCATGACTTTTTTGCCACAGGTCCATCGCTCGGGGACGGAGGGAAAGTCTCGAATGGGATTGTGTCTCCTAGGTCCGAAAAAGACACTCTCTGCATAAGATCGATAAATACCTGGGTCTGCTCTTCGACCATTTCTTTTCCGTTCTCGTCTTTGAAAATCAATCGACTGGTGATCCAATTCACATGCTTCGCCCGGTCCTGAAGCTTCAGAGACAAGAACCAGAAAACCATTACATGATGGGTTAAAGTATAGACATATCTCGAGAACCCATCCTGTAGGGACAGATCCGACTGCCCCGAATGAGTAGACGCAATCTCTCGCATGCCACCACTTAGCCTCTCGGAGCCCTGAGAGTTTCGAGCCGTTGGAGATTCAGAAGCCTTGTGTCGTTGCTCCCTCGAAGTCTGTAAGACTCGAATGCAGATGCCAAAAACGGTGCGAATCTCTTCCTCTCGCAGATTGACATAAACATCTGGCAGTCGTGCAAGCAAAGCTAGGAACTCAAGGATGTGGACAGCAATGTTCGACATAGTTATCACTTTAGACAACTTATCGAGAATTCCAGTCAACGATTTTGTCACCGAAAGCGGGATCTCGTAACAACAGACAGAAAGTGCATGTATACATCCTCGAGAGCTTCCACCCCATGACCCTATGATGCCCAGCATAAACGACCGAACGAGTTCATCTTCTTCACTCTTCGCAAAGTGATCATGGTAGCTTATGAGCATGGAGAGACACTCGAAGATGCAAACAGCGACATCGGTCTTCTTAACGCCGGTCCATCCGGGTGGTTCGCGGAAAGTCTCATTCTTGACTTGATCGCACAGGACACTGCGCAACAGCTTGATTTGAGGGATAGCATTGCTGAAGAAGTCTCTGTTGCTAAGCTGAGGCCCGAGATGAGCGAGGACATAGCTGTATATATCCCAATTGACTTCACGTTGAAGCAGGGATATGACAGTTTCAAGCCACATGTTGGCCTTCAACGCGACTTTATGGGAAGACTCCGTATTCAGAGGGTGTTCAGTGTTAGGTGTGGGATAAGCATAGACAAATGGACTCGATACATCGGGTGGCGCCTCAGGAAGGACTTGAGGCGACGCGTAGGTCCAGACTGGGGGTGTCAGCTTCGACAGGCGGCTATGCAAGCTTGCACCGCGCCCTGCAGACTTGGAGAGCTGGTTCGTAGATGTATCTTTAGATGAAGACCTTGCCGTTTGCGGAGTCTGCCCATGTTCCACATGAGCGATGATTTCACCGGGATTGGCGTCAAGGTTGTTTTGGACCTTCGGTCCAACTTCGCTAGTGCCTCCTAGAACATTTGTCAAGAAGTCGTTCTCTGAAGTTGATACCACGGTAATTGAGCCGGACGAATCGCAGCGAAGCCGGAAGAGTAGTTTAAGGACTGTAAGACGAGAGTCTGGTGGTCGCTCCTGGGCCTGTGCAATGTTCAATAGTGTCTCGAAGAGTAAGACAACCTTGTTGGCTGACGAATTGAGTGATCGGAGGAACATTTTGACCAGGCCAACAGAACAGACATTCGCCAGCGACAACTCTAGCACGGAATTGGATGAACGGCGTATTGAAGCGAAATCCAGAGAAGGTTGAAGTTCATGCACTTCTTCTCTCTTCAGATCCCCGCTCATTGGCGAGCTGATGGTTTGTACCAGCATCTTGAATGTGTCAAAGTCACGTGTAAGTACCGATATCTCGACGATATAGGAGATAAGAGATTCCAGAAACAACAGATCATCCTCCTTGGAAAAGTCCTGAAGTAGGAGGTCCAGAAGTCCTTGTTCCTGAAACAGAGATAGAGACTCGTACGTGGAGAACGCCTCTTTCAATGTCTCTAGAGCAAGAATGCGAAGATCTGAGGCCTTGCCGCGAGATCGGAGAAAGCAGCGGATCAATGTCTGGCAGTTTGATGCCCACTCTGGATTTTCAGTGAAACAAAGCTTCTCGCTGCGCATGAGATTCAGCAACATGTCGGCTTGTGAATGTTCGATGTGTTGGCAAATGTCCATCAGATACCGCCCAGAAGCAAGTCTTTGCTGACTGTTCAAACGTTCCCACAGACCTTCTAACACGGACGCAATTCGAACGACGTCAGCTAAAATGTTCGATTTTGTGTCGTCTAGCGTTGCGGATGAGTCAGGTTCATTGACAATCCTGCGCGAGCATAAAGTAAGAGTTTCAACGAGCCTGGGCCAGTTATGCTCCAAGGCTGCAGAAACATAATCCCCTTCAAGGATGTTCAAGCACAATTCTAAGATGTCAGCGTCAATTCGGCCGTCATCCTTCTTGATGACAACTTGGAGGGAGTCCATCAATCGATCAAAGGAAAGGTCAGGCATTCCATCCTGACCGTGAGCACGGACAAGATCTGTGAAGACGTAGATTGTTCCACGAATCACATTGAGATTCCGGCTTCGTTCGTCGGCGGACTCCAGCAAAAAGGAATGAAGAGTATTCACCATCTCTGCTTGACGGCGGGACTTGGCCAAATTACGGACTGCCCTCGAGGTGGGCCCCGAGAGCGACTTCACCGAAGCATGTATACTGCACAGAACGTCAAGCATTGGGATGAAACTTCCATCCGGGACCTCTGCATAAAGGATGACGGCATCAAATACTGCCAAAGAGTTCTTGATGTCCCCTGCAACGCTGGTCTTCCTGCAGATTGTAAAGACTTGGGCAAGCAAGTCTTCGATCTCTTCACTGCTCGGTGGCGTGCGTTGCAGTGTAATCAAGTCCACAGCGAAATGGAACAGATCACTGAATATTGCCTCGTCGTGATTGAACCCATTCGGTCTGGCAAGCTTCGCCTTCCTAGCTTTCGATCGCGCAGCAGAGATCAGTTCGTAAAGCGGTACCATGCAAGACGAGACTATCAGTAGCACCGATGAATTGGTAAAGTCTAGCTTCCTGCCGTGGTCGGACAAGGAGATGAGAGACTGAACTCGTGCTGCTATAACATCAGGCTCAGAAGGCCCTGATATCGATTCGAACATTAAGCGCCTTGCTACCGGAGACAAGTCATGGCGCGATGCGACGGCTTCCATAAGCTTAGCGCCGCTCCTTCGAGCCTCGGGGGAGGTATCATGATGGAGCAAGTATGAGCCAGCCTCCCACAATGCTATTGACTGCTCTGCGTTGTACCATTGAAGATATTTCGATGCATGTTCCGCCTCGTCGATGGCATGGTTCAGATTCTGTCTCTGCGTTAAAGATTTCAGAGTCGCCTCGAAATCCGGAGCACTGGGAGCGTCCGAGGAATTCGACACAACGCTGCCACGATGCATTGATTCGAAACCGAAAACAACCCGACTGCCTCTTCGTCCTTCCGTCGCATGTGAAAAAAACTCTCCTGTAGGTTCGTGCTGGGGCACTGGCGACAGCGATTTCGAACGGCCAGCTGCTAGCGTCTTGAAGACGTCTGCGAAAGTCGACGTAGATGGTCTGGATTGGGGTGGCGATGGAGCATCATCAGAAGACATCCGCCCTGGTGGACGGATTATATACACACGACGTGGGTGAATGGATTATATATCTATAGAGTAGCGGGTCAACGTTAGCGTAGACAAGGTTGATCCAGTAGGTCACTCAATGTTGGATGATATTGCAACCGCAGTTTCACGATGTATCTTCAAACGAAATAGAAAAGACTCGAGAGACGCTATGAAAAACTGGAAGTTCCTACCATAGACACATAACAGACATCTGGCTGTTCCCTGCTCTAGCAGCTCTCTCAAGATACAACACTTCCACAAAGATGAGACAGCGAATATCACAAACAACTGTCAGAAATCTCAGGAAGAGAGAGACTCGATGTACAGTCGTGTAATAGAAGAGCTGTATAATGAGAAGGACAGTCCACCTGAAGGATACTCGTACATAAAGGACGGGGTTCAGTCATCCATATCAAGATAACGACAGAAGCCATTATTGACAAAAGCCGCAATCTGGACGGAAGACCGGAAATGGTTAATCCGTCATGATGTGCATGACATAAGTCATGCGCCTTGGCAGAAACACCCCGCCAGTGCAGTTTTGCTTCACCGCCCGGAAATTGCAGAGCAACCCGCCAAACAAACTGCCAGACCAGGAATAAGAAAGAAATACCTAACAATGAAGCTAAGATTCCACTGATTCTCGTCCATCAGCATATTTGCGCACGGGCAGTTTTAAGGTCGTTCTGCTAGTTTCCAAGACCTACACATTCTCGATCCTCATCGGAGAGTTGAAAATTGCTTCTTAATTTTTCTTGAGCTCTCCCTACCTGTCGTCTTTCCTCTTCATTCCATCCATCCATACCCCCTCCAAGCAGTTAAAGATGGCTGACGGTCTGGGAGCTGTTGCTCAGCTCCTTGAGGCAAGCTTAGATCCTAGACAGAATAAGCAAGGTGAGCGGAATGTACTCTGTTTCTGCATAGAAGGCTGGTCTAACGTTGATTCCTTCCTTTCACAGCTGAGGAGGCTCTTAAACAGCAGGAGGCAAAGCCAGGCTTTTCCTTGCAGCTTCTCCAGATCACGGCTTCCACCTCCTATCCTTTAAATACCCGTCTCGCGAGTGCATTATTCTTCAAAAACTTCATCAAGCGAAACTGGACCGACGAAGATGGAAATTATAAGCTCCCTCTCGAGGAAGTGACGACAATCAAACAGGAATTGATCAGCTTGATGATCTCAGTTCCTCCAGTGATTCAGACCCAATTAGGAGAGGCCGTCAGTGTAATCGCTGACAGCGACTTTTGGGAGCGATGGGATACACTTGTCGATGTAAGCTACCTGCTTATTGGTCTACTACTATTCTACTCGCCTATTGCTTATCGATCTCTCTAGGACCTCGTTTCGAGACTCTCACCATCAAACCCTGCAGTTAACAACGGCGTGTTACAAGTCGCACACTCGATTTTCAAGAGATGGAGACCTCTATTTCAGTCAGATGCTCTGTATACAGAAATTAATCACGTACTCCATCGATTCGGGAACCCGTTCTTGCAACTACTTCAGGTACGTCGTATTATTCTGAGAATGATGTCTGGGTGGTGTGCTGACGAACTTTTAGGGCCTGGACAACTACCTCGAAGAAAACAAGTCAAACAAAGAAAACTTAGTTCAGGGATTTACACAACTGAATCTGATGATCAAGCTGTTCTACGATCTCTCGTGCCAGGATCTTCCTCCCATGTTTGAAGATAATCTCTCAGGGATCGCTTCATTCTTGCTGAAATACTTGACATACGACAATCAGTTGCTCCATACTGACGATGAGAGTGAGGCTGGGCAATTGGAGTTTGTTCGTGCTGGAATCTTTGAAGCATTGACGCTCTATGTTCAAAAGTTCATGGATGCTTTCCAACCTCACGTTGGACAGTTCGTTGAGAGTTCCTGGAACCTCTTGACAACAATTGGCCAGGAAACCAAATACGACATTCTTGTCAGCAGAGCCCTCCAATTCCTCACATCTATCGCTGCCATGCCGGAACACGCCTCGGCTTTCCAAGCCGAGGGGACCTTGAGCCAGATTGTTGAAAAGGTCATCCTGCCCAACGTGAGTTTGCGAGAATCAGACGAAGAATTGTTTGAAGATGAACCCATCGAATTTATCCGCCGGGATCTCGAAGGATCCGATAGCGATACAAGGCGACGCGCTGCCACAGATTTTCTGAGGCGCTTGGCTGAGAAATTTGAACCATCGGTCACCAAGGTTGTCCTTCAATACACAGAGCATTACCTGGCCGAGTACAAGAAGAATCCTGCATCGAACTGGAAGGCCAAGGATACCGCAACCTACCTCTTCTCGGCAATAGCCGCTAAAGGAACAGCAACGGCCAGCCACGGTGTCACAGCTACCAACAAACTGGTCAGCATCACGGACTTCTTCCAGCAGCATCTTGCCGCAGATCTCGTCTCGGAGGATGGCGTTCATCCCATCCTTAAGGTCGATGCTATCAAGTATTTGTATACTTTCCGTAGCATCATTACGAAGGAGCAGTGGCAGGAGGTGCTTCCGCTTCTGGTGAAGCATCTTGCCTCTTCTAACTACGTTGTCTATACGTACGCGGCCATCGCTGTTGAAAGAGTGCTGTATATGACAGATGCACAGGGCCAGCCAATCATCGCTCCCAGTTCGATCACCCCGTTGGCTAAGGACCTTCTGGAGCATATTTTCTCATTAATCGAGAACGACCCAGCTCCTCAAAAACTGCAGGAGAACGAGTTCTTGATGAGATGCGTTATGAGGGTTCTCATCGTCATCAAGGAAGGCGTGGTTCCGCATACGGACAGCATTCTGCAGCATTTTATTAAGATTACTCAGATCATCAGCTCTAATCCCAGCAATCCGAGGTTTTACTACTACCATTTCGAAGCTCTCGGAGCGTTTATTCGGTAAGTGTTCTTGAAACGTCGAGATCACGACATATTTCCTAACCGATTATAGGTTTGCCGCACCCGCGAATCCTGACAAGCTGGAACAAGCGCTCTACCCCCCATTCGCAGGAATCCTCCAGGGAGATGTGCAAGGTAGGCTAATATAATCAGAATCTTCTTCTTCATGGCCTAATTTATATTATCAGAATTTATGCCCTACGTCTTCCAGCTCTTCGCGGCTCTCCTGGAGGCAAATCCTTCGGGGACGTTGCCAAATTACTACCAGAACCTCATTGCTCCGATCCTGATGCCAGTTATGTGGGAATCAAAGGGCAACATTCCAGCCTTGGTCCGTCTGTTGTCCTCCATCATTCCTCGTGGCTCGCAGTTCATCATCGCGAACAATCAAGTTGAACCCATCCTTGGTATCTTCCAGAAATTGCTCTCGACAAAGGCAAACGAGAGCCACGGCTTCGATCTCTTGGAAAGTGTCGTCGCCAGTTTCCCACCGTGAGTTGAACCCTGGTCCAAGAAATAGTATATCATGCCACTGACATAGTGCCAGAACCGCACTGGAGCCTTACTTCGTTTCGATTATGCAAATCATTTTGACCCGTCTACAAAACTCCAAGACCGAGAATCTTACCCTGAGATTTGTCCGTTTCTACCACTTTATCTCAGCACACGATGGCAAAGGCTACAGTGCCGACTTTTTCATCCAAGTCACCGACAAGGTGCAAGAAGGGTGAGTCTGAGTCAAACGGAGAAATCACAGAGCATTTTGTGCTAATTAGGACCAGTCTCTTCACCCCTATCTACCTGAACATCATTCTGCCCGAGTCGCAGAAGCTTGCTCGGCCTCTGGATCGCAAGACCGCGGTGGTCTCGTTCACGAAGACTCTTGCCAGTTCGGAGGCGTTTGCGAACCGATACAAGAAGGGATGGGGCTTCACATGTGAAGCTCTGCTGAAACTTTTGGAGCTTCCTCCGCTTCCAGCCACCAAGGATGACATCATCGCTGAAAATGACGTTGAGGACATGGCTTTTGGTGTCGGGTTTACACCTCTGAACACGGTGCGACCGATTCCCAAGGATCCGTGGCCCGAGACTGGCGCGGATTTGAAGGCTTGGGTAGGCAAGTATCTGAAAGAAGCTGACAAGAAGCACGGTGGACGGATCTCTGGATTTGTACAGGAGCGGTTGGGAGACGAAGCAAAGGCTGTCCTGAACAGCTACATCTCTGCATGAGCGTAGGTCTCATTGGTAGTGGTGGGGTATGTTGGTAATATTAGAGCATCTAGAGGTGACGGACAGCCATTTCTTCTTTATTTCGGTCTCCGCCTCAAAAAGCCTGTTCGAAAACTTGCTCCTATCATGCCTTCATGAAGAATGAATGATTCATACTAGGATAATCGAAGTTCTCCTTAAGCTGTCTTTTACTTCAAAGGGTGCAACCGCTTTTGCTGGTCTTTATCTAGGTTCTGGGTCACTTGTATCCCTAGACGCATTAGCTAGTATCTGAGCACTAACGATGGTCAAGCATTCGAGTATCCATGCATTCAGCATCATACAGAGTAAACGCAAAAAGAGTCATCGAAGTAGTATCAAATAATTCAGACAAGCGTATCTGTATGCTCCGGAATGAGAGATACGCAATGATCTACTGACCTTGTCTTGACTAACGACAGAGCGATATCTTACATAACTCTTTGCGGCTTGTAGACCGTATCACTTCCCTCCCAAGCGGCCAGCGCGAGACAAAAATGAGGGTCCTCATACGCATGAACACAAGATCAATCATCTACTACTCCTTTTCATTACTTCTTTGCTCTTGCTCCGAATGCACTCCATCCTGCATCCCAACCTTCGCCTCTGAATCAAGTTGCCCTTGACCTTCTTCTTCCTGCTGCTCCTTCCCCTCCGCTAACTCACGATACTTCCGCCTGCTCTTCTTCATCTTACTAGCTTTCTTCTTGCGGGCCTGTTCGGCTTTTAGCGCAACTCTGCTCTGATCACCTTTTTGAAGCTGTTCCACCTTGTCGGCGAGGAGTTGGCGCGCGATCTTTTCATTCTGAGACCGCGAACGAGTAGCCTGGGATTTTACTACTATCCCCGTTGGTTTATGTATGATTTGGACGGCGGAGTTGGTTTTGTTCTGTGATTGTTAGAAATGCATCTCTTGAATGCAGCGAGTTAAAGTGGTGGGTGATTGGTGGTTTGCAAGTAAACATTGTGGCTGTATGCAGGAGATGCTAAGCATAGATAAGAACAATTTCTAGGAGGAGGACATCTGCAAGGGAATGCCATCTTACAATTTTCTGACCTCCAGGTCCAGAGCCCTTGAGATACGAGACGGTCAAGTCGGCATCATCAAGCTTTAACCGGGGCGGTAATTGTTTTGCGAGATTGGGCGTTGATACTGAGAAACATCGTGTTGGAGAAAAACAAACACTTGGGCTCATCAGAGACCAATGACGTTGAGGTCCAAAGCAACGTGATTGGAACATTTTTTTAGACCTCCTCTTCGTTCCGCGATATTAAGCTCCGATGGAAGGTTGGTGAGCAGCAGACATAATGCTCGCCGGATTGGCGAATAGCCGGAAGAGAGAAACTTTCTCTTTTTACAAGGAGATAACCGCTTCTCAGAAATGACGCTGTAATCGTAGAGGAAGGGGTAGATTGATGTAAATAGGTGCAGGAGAAAGATGATGTTAGCAATAATAATGAGCATACAGCAGTGCCCGAGTCTGAGTTCCCATGTCAACAGAGAAGGAAAAGTGCAAAAACGGGACTTGTGCCGAGTGCTGGGGTCGGCAGTGGTGATTATGTACACATGCTGATTCTACTGCGTTGCTCAGCATTTACACTCCTGAGAAGAAGTCACTCTGTTGTTGGTCCAAATGGAAGCTCTCGTTCCTCTATGAGAAATCAACCAACGGTTAATATTATTATTATTGACTTTCGTCTTATGTTGTCTGTCATCGTTCCATTGTCTTCTTCCAATTTCTGAAATTCTGGAAAGTTCCCCAAACCCATCCAGGAGAAGATCGTCATCGTGGATGATTATCGGGCCCATTTGAGGGCCATTCCAGCTACCGGCCTATCTTGGTAGGTAGTAGGTACATTCACGGGTAGTTTAGCCTGTGTTAATAATAATACTTTGTGTACAGTATGTCTTTGATAGAACCTATCTCGAATCAGCAGCCATTGAGAATTCTTATACGTGCTACAATGAGCATTCTGTTATTTAGCTCAAAGATCTGATTGACATGAATTGACTAGCACTGAGAAGAGCCCATGCAGCCCTTGCCCATACCGATGAGGCCCTTGACTGCAGGGGCGAGATTGCCCCAACGCCCATATCAGGCGGCTTGCAAGGTTAGACCTACAGAGTACAACGATTACACTGTATTCATGGATACTTATCGTCCGCTCGGAACTCAAAGTAAATGAGACATGGACTTATTATTATTATGTTCGCCTATCAGACAATCGACATTTGACATGATATGATATCCATGGATAATAATAATGTCAGTGTCTTGCGAGCAGTCCACCGTGAGGAGTTGCGCCAAGAAGGCCCGGCATTATACGGAGTACTCCACTGCCAATCCCGGGCGACATTTGCACCACGCCCTCTTGCTTAGTGTCGACAAGCTCCTGTACCTGAGCCTTGATCCAAGATGTTTCGTTGTTTCTCCTCGATTTCCCCCCGGAATGGCAACCGAGATCGGGTGCAGCGGAACCATGCAAGTTGCAGCTGGTGCAACGCTCACAACGTCTTGCATCATTTTATCAGTAACCCACGTGCGCGACAGGCACGAAGTCAATGGAAAAGCACCACCTTCGAGACCCTCTTGATCGAAAATCTGACAGAATCAGCGATCGAGATACCGTAGTATCTTCGATCGTCCTCTGACGGGATGGATTCCATAGCACGTGGCTCGAACGACAATCGGTTGGAATGTGGTGCGTCAAGGCACGCTGTCCGGGGATCTGGGTATAAAAGCATCAGAAAAAGAACCACGGTTGTCGCCGCACCAGAGGTCTTGGACAAAGCTCGATAAATACCTTTCCCAAGAACATCCATCATGAAGGCTAACATTGCTGCTACCGGTCTGCTTGGCCTCTTGGCTGCTGCAGCAGCTGCCAGCCCTGTTGACAAGAGCAAGCCGAGTACTCCTTTCGGATACGCCTCTGGTTCCAAGCAGTCCATCGCCAATCTGAAGGACAAGATCCACAACGTCGTCTGGATCCTGCTGGAGAATCGTTCCTTTGACAACATTCTCGGTGGTATCAAGGGACGTGGTCTGGACAACCCTACCAACAATGGACCCTTCTGCAATCCCCAGAACGTCAGCGACCCCAAGGGTACCAAATTCTGCAGTTTCTACAAGGATTACGATTCTATTCTCAATGACCCCGACCACTCTGTTACTGGAAACAACTTCGAGTTCTATGGCACCTTCAACCCTGACAACAACGCCATTGCGAACGGCACTTTGAAGCCTTCTCAGCAGGGCTTCGTCAACAAGCAGCTCATCTCCTACCCCAGTCTCGACCCCAAGGTTGCTGCCGAGCAGGTTTTGGGCTACTACTCCGAAGACGAGATCCCCACCCTCGTGAACATTGTCGATGAGTTCACTACCTTCAACTACTGGTTCTCCTGTGTTCCTGGTGTAAGTCCAAGTCTTGAAATCGGCTTGCTGCGAAGATCTCTGCTTTAGCTGGCTGACTTTTTTTTTCTGTGTCTTCCAGCCTACCAACCCCAACCGTCTCTGCGCTCTGGCGGGAACCTCTGCTGGACACGGCTCCAATGATAACAGCTTCAATGTTGCCGGTATTACTGTTGAGGGCATTTTCGAACAAGTTGACGCGAAGGGTATCTCCTGGCGCAACTATGATGGTACGAACGGGGCCTTTGCTCCCGATGCCTTGTTCTTTGACTGGGTTTCGAAGAACCGCGCCTCGAACGTTGTCCCTCTCGAGAACTTCTTCCAGGATGCCTATCTTGGCTTGCTTCCTCAGCTGTCCTACATCAACCCTTCCTGCTGCGGCCTCAACACCAACTCCATGCACCCTACTGGTAATGTTTCCTTCGGTCAGGTCCTGGTCAAGCAGATCTACGATGCCGTGCGCACCGGCCCTCAGTGGGAGAAGACCATGATCGTCATCACTTATGATGAGACTGGCGGCTTCTTCGATCACGTGGCTCCTCCTCTGGCGGTTCGCCCCGACAACTTGACCTATACCGAGAAGGCCCACGACGGCAGCGAGTACACTCTCAGCTTCGACCGCCTCGGTGGACGCATGCCCACCTGGTTGATCTCCCCCTACACGCCCAAGGGATACACCGAGAACAACGGCATTAACCCCGCTACCGGCGAGAGCTCTGTCTACTCCGCTACTTCCGTCTTGAAGACTCTCGGATACCTGTGGGATCTGGAGGACTTGACTCCTCGTGTCTCTAACTCCCCAGCCTTCGATCACCTCATCGGACCCAAGGCCAGAGATGACACTCCCGTGACTCTCGCCAACCCCCAGCCCTTCCCTGAAGCTGTCTAAAAAGAGGCAACGGAGCCTACCTGGCCCGCAAAAAAAACGTCGCTGTAACATTCTTACAACTTGTTGTATGTAATGACAGGATAGTCGATAGTATAGTTCCAGATTTGGTATATACTAATACATTCTTTCATCATCATATTTTCTATTGCTCTGTTTCACTCCTGGTTTTCCATTAACTAACCGACCCCTCTCGCCTAAGCTGCCGGGGTCGCACGTAGTGC